>PVLD010012177.1:0-61651 GCA_004027595.1 Dinomys branickii | reverse complement strand
AAAGACCCAATCCAGAAATGGGCATCTGAGATGAATACACACTTCTCAGATAAAGAAATACAAATGGCAAATAAATATATGAGAAAATGTTCCACATCCTTAGTCATTCGAGAAATGCAAATAAAAACAACATTGAGATTTCATCTCACCCCAGTAAGACTGGCCAGTATGAAAAAATCATCCAATAACAAATGCTGGCAAGGCTGTGGAGAAATAGGGACTCTATTACACTGCTGGTGGGAATACAGACCGGTGCAACCACTATGGAGAGCAGTTTGGAGATTTCTCAGCAAACTAGGTCTAGAGGTTCCATTCAAACCAGCTATTCCCCTTCTGGGTGTTTTTCCAGAAGATCTGAAAACATCATATCACTCTGATATATGTGCACCCATGTTTATAGCAGCGCAGTTTGTATTAGCTGAAATGTGGAAGCAACCCAAGTGTCCATCCAGAGAAGACTGGATTAAAAAACTGGCATTTTTATATAATGGAATATTATTCAGCTATAAAGAAAGACAGTTTTCGGGACTTTGTAGGCAAGTGGTCAAAACTGGAGTCCATACTCATAAGTGAAATAAATCAGCGGTACATGAGTAGGCAACGTGTTGTATCACTGGTGTAAGAACCTGAGTGTGGGAATATAAACTAAGAGACATGAAGGAAATCTGTTCAAAAGCAAGGAACAGATGGGAAGAGGGAAAGGAGAAAAGAAAGAGGCAAAAATGTATGCATGTATATATGTAGATACATTTGTGCAGGAGGGCCAACATGGTTCTACTATTGTATTATATCACTTAATGCTAAGGAATAGTTGATGACAGGTTATTCGATCAATCTTCTGTGTCTGTATGTGTTATCCTGAGCACACATTTTGAAGATATCAATTTGCAAAGCAGCAACTAATGTTGGTTTTCAGATGCTTTGTCTATAATTCAATTCTGATCTTACTGTTATTGTACTACTTTGTGCCTCTTTGTTAATGCTTTCTGGTTTCTTTTTTTTTCTTTTTTTTTTTCCTGTTGTTGAGATGATTAATTGTTTGACCAATTTCGCATGTCTGTATTTGTGTTCATGAATATAGACTTCGAAGATATCAATAGGTAAAGCAACAACCATTGTTGAGTCCATGTCACATTGTCTGTAAATCAGTTTTGAGTGTACTATTTCTTATGCTACTTTGTGTCTGTTTGTTAATATGTTTATGTGCTTTTACTTTTAAAATAAAATAAAAAATAAAAAAAGGAAAAAAATGCAATATTAGGGTTTGCTAAGTTCAAAATTTATGTTTATTAATTGGGTCATTTGTTTTCTTACTGTTGTGTCAAGGTCTTTCTGTGTTTTGTATATTAACCTCTGTAAGATGTTTTGCTAGAAAATATTTTTTCAAATTCAATAGTTGGCTTCTCATTTTGTCAATTCTTTACTGTGTTGTTCCAAAAGCTTTATTAGTCTGAGGTGAATCCATTTTTCTATTTTTTTATTTTGTTGAGAACAAATGACAAAAAATATTGGAAGTTTTCTACATCATTAATCAAGTTATAATCACAATAAGAGTCACTACATGATTGTTAGAATGGCCGGTTACTAGAAGAGGAAATATTAGTGCCGAAGAATGTAAAGGAAAAGGAGCACGTGTATACTGTTGGTGGGAATGTAAATTATTACAGCTATTGTAGGAAACAGTATGGCTGTTTCTCACAAAATTAAAAGTAGAACTATCATGTGATCTGATAATCATATTTACATGTGTGTGTGTGTGTGTGTGTGTGTGTGTGTGTGAATGTCTTAGAGTGACATTTACAATATTTCTTGTGCAGCACTGTTTACAAGAGTCACACTATGTAACCAATCAATGTATCCTTCTGGGACAAATTCTAAAGCAAGTGTGATATATGTAATTCAGCCTCTAGAAAGTCATCTTGAAACTTTTGCTAATGTGGAATAACTTGAAGATGCCATATCATGTGAAATAAGTCAAGTACAATTTCATATGTTCTTCCTTTGCTTCACATACATAAACTCTTTTGTTACTACTCTCTTAAAATTAATGTGAATGTAAACATTTGTAGAAATAACCCAACAGCTGGTGAACTTAATAAAATATAAAACTAGCCTCCATCCTACTAAACCGAACTGTGTTCCAGCTGAGGAACAAGTGGAATTGGGTGGATATCACCAAGTTGCACTTAACACTTTGAATAAAGTCAGTGCTAATAAAACTTCCTGCTTAAATATTCATAGGGAGGGACTTCTGATGAAAACCGTGGGGATATACCTATGTTCAAAGTGTCATAGTGAAGCTGATGATTTGCAGCCTCACCAACCACTGTTCTGTTGTTGATTCACTACAGTATTTGCACTTCCTAAAACTCATTCTCCTTAATCTTAACAAGGACTGTATTCTTTGATTCTTAGGCAAGAAAGGAAATCACAGTGAATTCTTACAGATGTTTTAAATCCAGTGGGTTCCATATAAGCTAACACATACATTCTCTCCACTTGCATTGAAGAATTACAACCAGTTTGCAACATTACTTAGGTTACTGAAGCCTTGTTACTTTTACAGACAGACTTGGCTTCAAATATAATTTTATCTGTATTTGTCCTTTATCATATATTACACAAGATTGTGAGTCTCTTAAAATGTATACTGTGTTAGAGTACAAAGCCATTTTCTTATTTAGTCTATGAAGCTGCTGTGTATCTTTTCACTGACCTTAGAGTGTCTATCAAATTTTCAGTTTCCAACATTGTTAAAGTAGTGGAAATAATACAAAGTGATTTTTCTGAGCACCTCTTTTAGCAGAACTTAACTATTCTTTGTAACTATTGGTCTATTTACACATTAAGTTACAATTTAACTTCCTCATAGTCTGCCTTTCCTACACTGTGTATATTGGAATAACAGTTCTGCATAATATTAAGGAATACCATGAGAACAAATTGCAGTCAAATTTATTCGAAAATTATGAGGCCAATTAAGGGAAACAAATTAGTATGAGATTTTTCAAAGCCATCTTAATACATGTGATAGATCTTCAAAAAAGACAGAATGTTTTGTGTCTTCTAGATATTTTGTGTTTTGATGATTTTTTTTTACATTTATTTTTTTAAACTTCTAAAAGCTAGGATGTTTCTCAGAAGTATTCTCTGATACATGGTTTGGGAATGATCACTTGATACACTTTTCTTATTTCTATAAATGAGACTAAAGTAATAGTTCCTTTACCCACTCTTGAATTCTGATATTAGCTAATCTTTCTTCCTGCTTCTGGATCGTGGAGGGCAAAGGGAAGCAGTGCAACCATGAATAATGCTGAGAAAACCAATATATAATGCTTAGTTCATTCTTCCCCTGGGAAACCTTTGAAATTTACTATTTCTGTCTCCAGTGTAGAAAATGATAATATGGAGACTATTTCAAAGAAAAGGAAGAAAACACAGAATAGAAGGGAAAAATTAGAAACAAAGCTTTTGTGGATGGAGAGGGGGATGACGGTTCAAAGGGAGGATAAGGCAATTGAGGGGAAAAGAAAAAATGAGATATATTATATGCAGGTATAAATTCTCTATGACGAAGATGATCAAAAGAGTACCAATAAAATTAATTTTAAAAAGAGAAAATAAAACTTATCAGATCAGCCAAATTGCTCTAGTGAACTTGCAATTGTTTTTCCCAGCCTACAGCCAGGCCACAGCTAGAACTCCTCCTAAATCTATGAGAACATTTAAGGAAAATTCCCCATTACAAATAAAATGAGGACTAGCAAAGAGCTTACTCCAGGAAGCAAGCTTTGCCATTAATATCAGGGAGAGTTTGCCAATGTGGTAGAAAGATAGATATTAAAAGATGGAACAGAGCGGATGAAAGGTTCTTATGGTCTGACCAAAAAGCCATCAATCACTTCTATGAATTTAGAAAATGTTCCAATTTGGAAGAAAATTTAAAATAATAGTACATGCATTTAGTTTTATGCCAGCCCTTAGTGTGTGTGTGTATATGTTATGCAGAAGGAAATTCAAATTTTTTGTGAGAAGTTCATCATAAATTAGAAAAAAATATATTCTCAGGAAATTTGGCAGTATAAGGATCACTTACGTTTCCATTCTCGGTTTATTTCACCTACTTGTTCTCATAAATGGTTTGTTGTGATTCACATAGGTTGTATATAATTTGTTCAAATTTACAGCGCTATTTAAGGATTGAAATGGAATTTGAAATATGGGTTTGCTTCCTGGCTATTTTTTAAAAATAAAAGACACTGCTCCATTTACCCCCTGATGTAGCCACCATTGCTGTCTATGATAAGGCATTCTGTTACACAAAATTAGTATTTATTCACCACACTAGGGTTATTGAAAATATGCCACTGGAACTAAAGTAGTCAGTCATATAACACATGTGGGCCTGAAAGTTTTCACCGATCAACAACCAGAGAAATTTTGAAAGACCTTTACAATTTTTAGAGGAAGTCAGGATGAAAATTCAGCACATTATTACTTTTGATAAGGACACCACTGATGAAAGACAAGGGAAAGTCTTTGTGTAGTAAAAGAAAATGGAAATATCATAACTGTTTTTATTAGCAGTTCTTCAAAGTTTTCTACTCTTGACTACACAATTAAGAATGAACTCTACACACTTCATAGCATCTGTGCAAAAATAACAAAAGCTCTTCAGACACATGCATGAGAAAACTTTCTTTCAAGTGTTTCTTTTCTCCTTTCTTTTTCCTTCAGGTTTACATTAACTGTAATGCATTCTTGTATTTATTTTCATAGAAACTATTATGAATGAGATTTTTCATAGAAGACAGTAACCAATAAGGCATTGTAGGCTTTTGTTGAAGTAGAAATGAGGTGGAAAATAATGTGTTCTGAGATCTAGGAGGTTTTTACATATTAAGAATACACTTATCATAAAATGTTTCATACCTGCTTTTGAATTTTCCAATTAGTAAGAGACTTTTCCACATTCCAAGTAACTATAAAGCTGAACTTTCATCTTGACTATTATTGTGTGTGTGTGGTCTGGAAATTTAAGCCATAATTTTAACTTCATTAACTCTCTGACTAGACTTGTCCCAGTAAATAAAACAAAACTTTCAAAGGAAAGCAGGAATACTTTATATATGAAAAAATATTAGAGAAACTCAGGGGCCTAGTGGGTTACTTAAAGGTAGTGTAACCTGCTCTTTTCCAAATAACAGAAATCCCCAGAGCTACAATTACAAGTGCACAGCATTTGGTTCAGTATGGTTGGAACAAAACTGAACTTCAGAGTATAAGATTATATCATCTAAATTATAAACTAATACAGAGAAAGGAGATTCTGACTCAGAAGGCCCATGAACTGCTAACACCAAGGCTCTCATTTGGGCCCTCCTCTGTGAGCCCTGCACTGCCTGAGGTGCTAGAGCAGGTGGTCCACGAACTACTGACACTGCAGTTTGTGTCTGGGCTTTGCATGTGCCCTGACCTCCCAGAGGTCACAAAAACAGGTGGGCTGTGGTCACTGCCAGTGCAGCACTCATCTGGCTCCTGTCTGTGTCATGGGCTTCCTGGGGACATGGAATCAGGCAGTCTGCTAACTGCTGATCCTGTCATTTGTGTCTGGGCTCGCCCTGTGTCATGAACTGCCTGGAGACACAGGACCAAGTGGTCCGTGATCATGATCAGTGCTGCTTGCTTCTGGGTCATACATGTGCCCTGAGCTACTAGGATCAGATGGTCTGTAATTGGCTAACATTGCGGTTCACTTCTGAGACTTGTGAAGACTAGGTATACTTCATCATGTGCTGAAAGAGCCCAGGCTATGTAGTGCATCTCAGTGGACACTGAGAGGCAAGCCTGAGTGGCAGGAAAAGTAGAGACACTAGCGACCTTTGCTGAGCTGCCAGGGAAGAGGAAGACAGATTTCTGTCTCCAGCATCAAACATGACAAGATGAAGAACTAAAATGTAATCTCAGAACTCCACCTCACTCAGAACAAGTCCAGGAGACATCAATATAGGAGAACTTGGTAAACACACACCTGGAATTGTTGAAATAATTGCAATGGAAGTAAAGAAAAAACCACCAGGCCATAAAAGACATTAGATCAGAAATAATCTCTCAGGCAGAAAAATGAAATGGCAACAATAATGAAAGAATTGCTCAGCACATCTAAAGAAGACACATCTAAACAAATAGATGAGCATAGGGAATTGATGGAAATGTTAAATGAACATGGTAGGAATAAACTAGAATGCATGAAACAGGTTCAAAGAGATTCAAGGAAATCAAAACTTCCACTGAAAGCTGGCAATATTGCTTGAGAGAAGCCAAAGAAAGGATTTCAGATCTTAAAGACAGCATGGCAGCTAGCAATTGTGAAATAAAGGATCTCTTAAAATCATCAATGAACTAGGAAAGATCACCTCAACAGATGCAAGGTAAGGCAAAGAGAAATAAAGTAAGACTAATCTGGGTCAATGAAACAGCAGGAGGCAATACAAATGACATAAAAAGAATATTTGCAGAAATAATAGCAGAAAATTTCCCAAGCATGGAAAATGAATTGGATGTACAATTAAATGAGGCATATAGAATTCTAACTAGTTATAACCAAAATAAAACGACAACTAGACATATAATGTTTAAAATCTCAGGTATCTAGTAAAAGAATAGATTAAAAGCTGCTAGGGAAAAGAAATAGATCACCTATGAAGGAAAGCCCCTTAGAATCACAGCAGATTTCTCAACACAAACCATCCATTCTAGAAGAGGTTGGAGCAAAGTATTACAGGTCCTGAGACAAAATAGCTTCACTGAGAAACAACTCCATCAGGCCATAGAAGACATTAGATCAGAAATAATCTTTCAGTCAAAAAATAAAATGACAACAATAATTAAAGAATTGCTCACCACATATAAAGGAGACATAACTAAAAAAATAGGTGTATCTTGTATACGTCAAGAATGATGTATCCTGCCAAACTACCCTTCAGATTTAATGAACAAGTAAAATACTTCCATGACAAAGAACAACTGAAGAACTTCATGAGTGCCAAACTAACCTTACAAAGACTAATAAAAGATATTCTAGATAGAGAAAAAAGTGACCACAATTTCAAATACAACAATAGAAAGGAACCTTCAATCACAGCAAGCAATTTAACACAGAGAAAAAGTAGGAAACCAACAGCAAGTAAATAACATGGCAAAGATAAGTCAACGTATATCAGTTATAATCATTAGTGTAAATGGCCCTAATTCACCAGTCAAAAGAAAAGACTGGCAGAGTGGATTAAAAAACAAAATCCAACACTATGCTATATACAGGAAACACATTTTATTTGAAAGGAAATTGATAGGCTGAAAGTCCAAAGATGGAAAGCAATTCTCCATGCACCAGGAAAAAGCAGGTATAGCTATTATGTTTGCAGACAATGTAAACTTGAAATAAAAAACAATCAACAGAGGTCAAGGAAGTCATTACATAGTTGTTAGGAGAAAAGAAGATATAACAATCACAAACATGCATGCACCAAATACCAGAGCACCAAACTATATAAGACAAATCTTAACAGATGTGAAAAACCAAATAATTATTAACACTACTGCAATAGGAGACCTCAACAACACTTTGACCCAACTAGACAAAAAATCAGCAAAGAAATAACATATCTTAAACAAATCTGCGAACAAAGAGACTTAGTAGATGTATATAGTCTTCCACCTTACAACATCAGAATACACATTTTTTTCACCTGCACATGGGACTTTCTCTAAATTAGATCACTTCTAGCCCATAGAGCACACCTACCTAAATGAAAAAGAATTGAAATTATCCCATGCATATTATCTGTCCACAGTAAAATGAACTTGGAAATTCGTAACAGAAGGAACTCCAAAAACATCATAAACACTTGGAAATTAAACATCAACCTCCTGAACAACCAATGGGTCACAGAAGAAATTAAAAAATACCTACAAATAAACAAAAATGTAAATAAAACCTACCAAAAATTATGGGATGCAGTGAAAGAAGTCCTCAGAGGGAAATATATAGTGGTGAACTCACACATAAGGAAAACAGAAAAAGAACAAATAAGTAGCCTAATGTTGCATGTCAAACTTTTCTAAAAAGAAGAACAAGTCAAGCCCAAAGCCCAAAGAAGAGAGGAGGTTACAAAGATCAGGGCAGAAATCAATGCAATTGAGACAAAGAAAACACTATGAAAAATAAATGAATCAAAGAGTTGGTTATTTGAAAGAATAAATAAAATTGGTAAACCCCTAGCCAACCTTATCAAAAAAAAAAAAAAGAAAGGAAGAAAACTCAAATTCATGAAATAAGGAATGAAATGCATGAAATCACTACAAATTCTACAAAAATTCAAAGGATCATTAATACCCACTTTGAAAATCTTTACTCCCATTGGATAGAAAACCCTGAAAAAATGGACAGATTCCTAGATATATATGATTTACCAAAGTTGAATCTAGAAGATACAAAAATTCTGAACATCCCAATATCAATTAATGAGATTGAAAACATCATTAAGAATTTACCAACAAAGGAAAGCTCAGTCTCTGATGTATTCACAGCAGAATTCTATAAGAAATTCAGAGAAGATTTAATAGTAACACTCCTCAAACTCTCCAGTGAGATTAAAAAAAGCAATTCTCCTTAACTCATTTCGGGAGGCAAGTTTTGTACTCATAGCAAAACCAGAGAAAGACCCAACCAAGAAAGAGAACTATAATCTCCCTAATCCAAGAAATTTGAAATATTTAGGAATCAAACAAAAGAATTAAAATATCTATTCAATGAAAACTATAATACTCTGAAAAAAGAGATCAAAGAGGATTTCAATAAATGGAAAAATATTCCTTGCTCATAGGTAGGAAGAACCAACATTGTGAAAATGGCCATACTACCAAAATTGTTGTACAGATTCAATGCAATTCCCATTAAAATACCACTAGCATACCTCACAGTTCTAGAGAAAACATGCCTTAAATTCATCTCCAACCAGAAGAGACCCAGAATAGAAAATCGATCCTGGGCAACAAACATAAGTCACATGGAATCACAATCCCTGACCTAAAATTATACTACAAAGCTAACATAATAAAATCCACATGGTACTGGCTAAAAAACAGACCTGAGTATCAATGGAAGAGACTGGAAGAAACAGCTACAACTACAAACTCATTCAGCCACCCTAATTCTTTGACAAAGGGACCAAACGAGCTCACTGGAAGAAGGACAGCCTCCTTAATAAATGGTGCTGGAAAAATTGACTTGCCATTTGCAGAAGAATAGAAATAGATTTAAGTCTATCACAATACACCAAACTCAAGTCAAAATGGATCACAGATCTCAATATTAAAACAGAAACACTAAATCTATTGGAAGAGAAAGTAGGTAAAAATCTTGAAGACATAGGAGTAGGCAGAGAGTTCATGAACAAAAACCAAACTACCTGGGGAAAACTTTGAGAATCAACAACAGGGATCTCATCCTACTGAAAAGCTTCTTTACATCTAAAGAAATAACCAGCAAAGCAAAAAGAAAACCCACAAACTGGGAAAAAAATTTAGCTGAGTGTCCCTTGGACAAAGGTCTTCTATCTAGAATTAAAAAACATTAGCCCCCCCCTAACTTCAAAGACCCAATCTAAAAATGGGGGTCTGAGATGAATACACACTTCTCAGGTAAAAAAATACAAATGGTAAATATATACATGAGAAAATGTTGAACATCATTAGTCATTTGAGAAATGCAAGGTAAAACAAGATTGAGATTTCATCTCATTCCAGTAAGAATTGCTATCACTAAGAAATCAACCAATAACAAATGTTGGTGAGGCTGTGGAGAAATAGGTACTTTTCTCCACTGCTGGTGGGAATGCAGACTGGTGCAACTACTGTGGAAATCAATTTGGAGAGTCCTTAGTAAACTAGGTCTAGAGTACCATTCATCCCAGCTATTCCCTTTCAGGATACTTTCCCAGAATATCTGAAAACATCATGTCACAGTGATATATGTGTACCCGTGTTTATAGCAGTACAATTTGTAACAGTTAAATAGTGAAAGCAGCCCAAATGTCCATCCTCTGAGGAATGGATAAAAAAATTGTGATAATGTAATGGAATGTTACTCAGTTACAAATAAAGAAAAACTCAAGGATTTTACAGGTAAATGGTCACAACTAGAGACCATACTCATAAGTGAAATAAATGAGACCTACATGTAGAAGTAACATATTGTCTCACTACTATAAGAAACTGAAAGTGTGAATAAAAATTTAGGAGGTATGATAGACATTGTGAAATGAAAGGAAACTTCTCAGAAGTAAAGAGCAACTGGGATGAGAGAAAAGTGAAAAGAAAGAAGAGGAAATGATGTATATTTGTATATGCAGGATAGCTAACATAGTTGTACTGCTGACTTCTATGGCTTTACTGAAAGGAACAGGTAATGATTAATTATTTGATCAATCTTGCATGTCTATATTTGTTTTCCTGTGAAACCACTTTGAAGATATCAATATGTAATACAACAATCATTGTTAATTTCTTATCATTTTGTCTCTAATTCAGCACTGCTTATATTTTTCATATGCTATTTTGTCAATGGATGTCTGTTTCTTAATATTATAAACGAATATAAATTTATTCTATTATGATAGAGCAGCTGTAGTGGCAATAATTTGAAAAGTTAAAAGACCATTTTTTTCTTCTTCATTATTTTACAAGGAATGTGCACAGAAATAGTTTGAAAATTTTACCAAATATAGACTTTGTAACCAGGGATCCACCTCAGTGGCACAGTCCCTGCCTGTAAAGCGTGACGTCATGAGTTCAATTCACGGTACCAATAAAAAGAAAGAAAGGAAACAGAGCCTTTGTGTTACAAATGCCCACATAATGGAACCTTCACGGTGATAATTTTTCAAGACACAGCTATTTTAAATTGATTTTTCCTTTTATGTTTTGTCACTTTTTACACATCATGGAGATAAACATCTTTATGATTTAAAAATTATGACACAAATGTTGCAAACTGCTTTTTACATAAGAACATGAAATTTATGTTGGAGAAAAATACCTCTTCTAGCTATACAATTTATATTAAATTCTTTACCCAACTTTGTAAAATAGAATTTCTCCTCAAAGCAAATGGAGTGGTTACATTTTTGGAGATTCACTAATAATTGTTATGTGTTAAGCATTGTTCTACTATATGAATAATGTAACCACCTATTGTGATTCTCGGTACTTTGGAATTATTTCTATAACATTTTATTATTTTGACACATATGCCTTTTGTGGTTGGCATATTTTATTTGCTATTTTATTTGATTCATAATTGTTAGCTATAGATGACAAAATGTATATTTGTACTTAATGTGATTCTATATATTTTTAGCTAATTAGGTGGACATCTTGACACCATAAATAGAATATTTATCAAACAACAAAAAGTATATAAAGATCACAATAGTTTAGCTTTCATTCTTTTTAGAAATGTGACAAAAATTTAGGAGTTATCATTGATGTATTTAAAATTTATTTTCCAGATTATTTCTTAAAAATAGGAAATAATTGTGTTATGATCACATTATGTCTGCTTACTTAGCTATATAAGAAGAGCAGGGTTTTTATCCTATATCTGAAATCAAGGCTCCAGAAGCTTAAACAGCCTGACAATATTCCTATCCAATCAATCAAATTAATATGTTTAACAGATTTCTAGTACAATATTATCTATTAACTGCAAAATATTCAACATTTCCAATAGACTAATGAGTGGCTTACATGTAATATCCTTGACTTTGAGATTTAAAATTATTCCTAGAATGTCATCAAGTTAACATTTTAGCCTTTCCAAATTCATTTTTCTAAATACATATAACATATCAGGAACCTATCCAGACATCTATTATTTTCCTTGGTTTTCCTCTTTCTTTTCTGGCCCTCTCTCAAATAACGCTATTCCTCACCATTTTTAGTTATCTCCATCCTCAGGTGTGTCTTAGATGTCCTTATTCCTCCTCCGTTTTAGTGAATATTTTTGGATGGTGGGAGTAAAGGACAGGATGCCCCGACAGTCTTTCTTCATTCACACGCTCTAGTCGAATGTACTTACGAATATGATGGCGGTAGAGTGACATGGGCTTTGTTTAAACCCCCAAACCATCGTTTGTTGGAGCGTGAGTTAGCATAAGTCATTTAACATCTTGTGACTCGGTTTCCTTCTGCATATAACAGAAACACAAGGAGTATATATTTACATATTTCAAATATATGTAATTGCAGTGCCTTGTAATAATCAGTCATCGCCTAATGATAGATGCTTTCTCAAATGTAAAATTTGGACTTAATATGTAATCATCACCATAAGGATCTAGAATGATATTCCATATGTTTGATTTTATGATATAAAAGACTTTTCTATATCTGCCACTAAGCAGAATTTGTACTTTTTTTCATAGATTCAAACTGCTAATATAAATTTAGCACATTAAATACATACTGTCACATGCCTGAAGTCAAAATACTTAACAATTAGTGCCACATTCTTGATCTCCTATGGAAATTGAGAGAAACTTTCTGATTTTCTGTCTACATTTTTCTGCATCATTTTCTTTTCATTATGCATTGAAAATTCTATGTAATTAAAGATTTTGAGAATTTGCTAAAGTCACATATAGAAACATATATGTATAAGAGATGTACAAAATCTGTACTTATTGATGTGCATTCAGTTTTGAAAATTTTTATTAGTATATGTTTGCAGTAAAACATCTATCCCAATGAGAAAAATGTGATGGGCTAGTTATTACATTATATTTAAGGTTCCTCATAGAATATGGATTTGAAATGGAGTGAAACCAACACACAAATATCAATAGCATTGCTATATAGTAAAAACAAACCCACTGAGAAGGAAATTAGGGAAAATTACCATTTATAACACCCAAAATATTGAATATTTAGGAATTAACCTAAGGAAGTGATAGATTTCAACAATGAAAACGACAGTGCTCTGAAAAAGAAAATTGAACAGGACCTCAAAAAATGGGAAGATGTCTCCTGATCATCACAGGCAGAACAAATATAGTCAAAATATTCATAATTCTAGAATTGATATACAGATTTAACCATCTCAATCAAACTTCCAGCAGCATTCTTCACAGAACTGGTGAAAACAATGCTAAGATTCATGTGGAACCACCAGAGGCCCAGAATAGCAAAAGCAATCCTAGTAAAAAGAGCAAAGCCAGAGGCATCACAACTCTGGACCAGAAATTATATTTAAAACCTATTGTGATAAAATAATGGCATAAAAATAAACATGAAGATCAGTGGAACAGAATGGATGATGCAGAAATAACTCCAAATAATTCAACTACAGTGGTACTTTGATTCAGGAACTGAATTTGTTCTATGATTTTGGAAAATCTGGCCACACTTGTTTGTGTAGGATAGATGGCCATGGTCATGTCTATTGCCCAACAAAGAGTTGGCAAACAAAACCAAAATCTGCCAAACATTTCTGTTTATGAACCAAGCTGTGTGCTAACAAAAGCATCCTCAAACCTAGATACCACTGTAATTGATCTTTGACAAAGTGGTCAAAAATACACACTGGGTAGTGAAAGCCTCTTTAACCAATAATGTGGGCAACATTGGCTATCAACAAGAAGGAGACTCAATAGATCTATATCTTTTATAATTTATTACAGTAAAATCAAAATGGATCAAAGAACTAAATGTGAAATGAGTGCCTTGGTTATTTTTCTCATTCCTGAGACAAAATACCTGATCCCCAAAATTAAGGAAGGAAAAGTTTATTTTGCTCACCATATTTGGAAGTTTCAGTCATATTTGGCTGGCTCCAAGGCAGAGTGGCACATGGCAGAAGGCAAAAGTTCTCAGTGGTGGAACATAGCAAACCTGACAAGAGCAAAAGGTGTGGTGAGGAGCAAGCCTCTTTTCCCTCCTAATATTGTGTGCTGGCTCTCTACCCACACCCACAACATCTCTGTGCCCTCCTCTTGCATAGGTTCAGAATGTGGAACTGCCTAGCCAAACATCTAGGCTCCTCAAGTTGATGTAATGTACAAACCATAGCAGTGACAAACACTTAACCTGCTGGAAGACAAGATGGTAAAGTCATTGGCATAAATTTTCTGAACAGAACCCCAGCTACAGAGGAAATAGCCCTGAAAATAAGCAAACAGTATTATATTAAATGAAAGAGCTTCTTCAGAGCAAGAAAAGCAAGCAACAGAATTACAGAACAGCATACATAATTGGAAAAGGTGCCTCTGTGTCTCATATCTAGAATGTATGAAGAACTCAAACAAAATAGAACCCCCAAGCAAAAAACACAATAAAAAATGGGCAAGAAAAATTAATTTGTACTGTATGGAAGTTCAAATGACCAATAAATACATTAACTAATGTCCAGTATCACTGACTTTTGGAGAAATGCAAACTAAACAACACTGAGATTCAATCTTACCTTAAAGAGTGGTCATCATCAGGAAATCAAATAATAACAGAAGCTAGACAATCTAAAGGGAAAAAGGAACACTTCTGTACTGTTAGTGTGAATGTAAACTAGTACAACCACTGTGGAAATCAGCATGGAGATTTCTCAAAATACTAAAAGCAGAAATCCACTGGACCCAACTATTTTGTTCAAGGTATCTCCCCAAAAGTGTTAATGTCATCATAGTACAGGGATATATGCTTACCCATGCTTGTAGAAATACAGTTCATAATTACTAAATATTGGAAATGGTTTGAATGTCCATTAATAGGTGAATGAATAATGAGACTGTGGTATGTACAAGCAATACTGTGCTAATTTGCTACAAAAGTAAACATCAGTCATTTCTAGGAAATGAGTATACCTTGAGACCATAGTGTTAAATGAAATAGATTACACACACAAGTTTAAATATTGCATGGTATCACTTATATGAGAAATCTAGAGGAAAACTAAGGAGCATCTTAAAAACAGAATTGTGGAAAGAATTAAGTTTGTGCAGTGAGGCACCACTTTAATAGGAAGCAGGGAGATGGATTTTTAAGGGAGAAGGTGATCAAGAGACTGGTGGGTGAAGAGTGACGAAGAAAGAGGAAAGAGATGAGAAGGGACTTAGTATGTGTTATGCACATGTACAAATTCGTACAAAGAATGTAAACAGTCTGCGCTACACATGTTAATAAACTAAATGTTAAAAATCAAAACTAAGTTACCTAATCTCAAGGTGCAGTGACACAGGATAAGCATTTCCATTCCAGAAATCAGCAATATGGTATAAAGTAAGAACCAGAATAAATCAGGTCCAAAACCCAGAAGGGGAAAATTAAGTCCCTACCTGGAATCCTGGGCACATGTTTGTAAAATTGGAGTTGCAAAGGTCTTGTGCAGTCCTGGCCCTGCGACCTTGATGCCGACGTTACACGTTCCTGGCTTCTCTAACCTTCTGCAGTCTCTCCTGCACCTTTGGCTTCCTAACCATAGCTTCTTGCACTATTTTCTAAGGGGATTCTTGACTGGCCACCCAAGCCTCCTTGACCGTACAACTCTTGCATTCTACATGCTAGTAAAACCAGCTTCACACAGTGGATGCCAAAATCTGTTAGTTGAAGCCATAGTGAGTCCGCCAACAAGGCTTCAGTGGCATCTAAGTGTTTGGTTGGCTGGATGTGTTGTAAAGAATCCTAGAGAACAAATTTTGTAGGAGATCCTTTTTTTAGCTAATGTCCTAGAGACTCTCTTCTCAAAAGAAATGCTGACACCCTTTTGTACCTTTTAGCTTGCAGTAATCAGGGTCTTGCAGATTCCTGAGCTGCCTGCAATGCATCTGTCTTCTTGTCCTTTTACAAAGTTCTTGATTTCTCTTTAATCGTGCTAATCTCATTAGCAGAGACACCTCCCTTGCCCTCAACCTTACACAAAGTTCTTCTAGGTCAATATTTAGATTTTTCAATTTTTTCTGGACTGTTTTTCTTGTAACCTTGACTACTAGTAGCTGTCATTGTCTCCTAGCCTGAATGTCAGGATGTCTTGAAATTTTCATCACCTGGTGAATTGTTCACGACTCTAAATCTCCTTATCTCACAAAGTCTCAGGACATGGACAAAATGTAAACAAACTATCCGACAGTATAACACACATGATCTTTGGTACAACTGTCATTGGAGTCTTGGTTCTTAATTAGATACCTCCTTAGTTTGACTTTTACTGTCTGCATTTCTGTCAGTGTTTTGGTCTACTCAGCTCCAACAAAAATCACCAAACAGGCTCTTTTCATACCATTGTAGGGCTTCCCTATTCCACATCTCTGAACCATACTGCACTCTGGAAAACCCATTTCAAAGGCTTCTAGACCAGTTGGTTAGCTATAATTACAAGAACAACCCCACTTCTCTGATGTCAATTTTCTGTGTTAGGCGGGTTTCTCATTGCTGGAACACAACAACCAATACCTATAACATAAAGGAAGAGAGATTTAACTGCTAATGTTTTCAGGCCATGATTGGCTCCAAAGCAGAAACATTATGAAGGAAGCTGCCTAGTTCATGGCACTCATAAGGAGTAACAGGGGCACAGTGGCAGACAGGAAGCAGAGAAGAGTCAGACATAGACCTCAAGGGCATCTTTCCCTGACCCACTCAGACACACCTGAAAGTTTGCTCCATCAATCCCGTGGGCAGTTCCCAAAGCCAATCAGTTTGAAAGTGCACCTTAAGTGCCCCAGACATACTCATGGTTTGCATGATGTGTCACACAATAAAGATTGTTGTTTTCAAAGGATATTTAAGAGAGCTGATAATATTGAACTTGGCTTTGCCTAGCTCAAGGTATAGATTAGGCAGCAGATTTAAACATACAGATAGTCATGATCTTTAATTGTTCAACATAGTGAGGCATTTCAATCTTCCCATTTAGTTTGCTTCTTCAACATATGTGCTCTTTGTGATCATTCACTCATCCTTGATGCAGCCAAATTTAAATGTCATGTGTTTTTATCTGTAGAGCATGGAATCAATCTTATTATATCCTTGAATGCACAGCTTGTACTAAGAGGCCCTCATTTTAAGCCAAAAGAATCAATTTACGCTTAACTGGAGGAATAATACCTTCTTCTGAGTGTTGGCAGATTGGGAGAGACGGAGCAACTCCACTTACTAAATGTTAAAATGTCATTGTTGCTGCTTCTTGTGTGCAAGGTAGATCTGGCAGCTAATTTACGTTGTCAAATCATGTTACTCTCACTTTCAAATTAATTTGTCCTTTCTGGATAATGTAACTGAAGTAAATATTCTTCTACAGGTGATACAGGGTTACTTAAATGGGTTAATTTGGTAATGCATTATAGTATAGTATGGTCATGTTCTAGATCATTATCATCAGGAACTTCAAGAATTCATTTACCAAAAATATCCGGAAGAGTTTCATTATCATTCCTAACACAAGAAATAATAATGCTGTAAGGTCATAGACCATTATGATGGGAGTGATTCAAAAAATGTTGAGCTTACAAATAAAGCTGTGTGGTAAGTTTTTATTGTTTCTGCTCCCCATGTTAAGATTAACACAGAATTCTCTCTAAGCTGTCTCTTCAGTAACTGTGTTGTAGATCAGAGCACATTGAAGAAAATCATACTGTTTCACATTTAAGATGCAATTTTAGTAAAAATCTTTACAGGTTAACAAAACTTACACACACACACATACACACACACACGTAGTTATAGTTGATCCTACCCAAATCCTCAGAAGTATTTAAATAAGATTACACCAGAAGGGTTAAAGAATTTGATCAAGATGTCACTTTCTATAAAAGACAGTTGGGAAAATCAGTCTGCTGATTGTTGATATAATGAATGTATATCTAATTAAATGAATGGGTGGTAAAAGAATTAACACCAGGTATTCTTTTAAGTAGTACATAGAATTATACATACTAACAAGATGTTATCTCAATACTTTCAGTTAACCTTTGTTTTGCAGATAGTGATTTAAAAGGTGATGTAGACATGAACCAATAAAATTATTACTTTTGCCAGTAAATAATTGTATGTCTCAATTTAGACATAACAAGTTTAGACAGGTTCTGGTAATTTATAGTTTAACTCTATCAGATTTCTCTCCAGCTGAGAAGAAGCAGTGGCATCTGCTAGTGTAGTATGAAGCAGAAGGAATTTCGTGCTATTAAATGCACAGTAGCACCCGACATGATATTTGATTTTACTAAATGATAAGAGACAATGTTCATATTAGGACTGCAATACAGAGAGATTCAAAGGAAAAGGGAAGAAAGATATTGAAAAGCCCTTTTTAATCAAGAAATGCCCATCTGGAATTTTATATATTCATTCACTTCCAAAATTAAGTATCAAGAACATGAATTCTGTAGCATATTGATGTCATTATTATGAATTCTTTACCATATTGATGTCACTTCATGAACTATATCATTGACTAATTAAAGTATATTTTAGGCTTATTATCCTGCTACACTTGATTATCTTAATAAACACATTTTGTCACTTCCAACACATATGCCATTTCATTAAGTTAATGATTTTCAGAAATGCTGACTTAGTAGACAGTTTGTAATACTATGAAGAATGAAGTTTTATCAGTGAATGTATGTTCAGCGCTTTACAATTTGTGCCATACAGGTGCATGGATCTCTTTTCTTCCCCAGCTTTCACTAGCTGATGGCATTTCCATTAATTATACAGTAAACTTGCTAAGGAAATTGGACATAATGAGAGTATTTGCATCAAGAATGAACAGCACTAAGTCAGGAATTATTTTCCTTTTGTAATGAAAACTTAGGTGCCAGTGTTGCTAAGGAAGATTTGGTTTTGTTCAAGTTGAGAAAAGCTACCGCAACGTTCTCCTACTTGATATATCTGTACCGACTCTGCTATCTTAAAGTTTATTTTCATCTGTAGTCAGAATGTTTTTTAAAAGCTAGCAATAATGATATCTATTCCATTGCTTGAGTTTCTTTCAGTATGCAAATGATATTATTTAGAAAACATTAGCTACTGTCAAAAATGAACTCTAACTTTTATTGACCTAACACAATAAAACTTTCTTTTCATTCATGCAATCATAAAAAGCAGGTAGTTTTGAGAGGTGACATTCCATCTTATGGTGATGCAAAACCTATCTCTTGATGCAGAATTTTTAGTGTTCTGATAGAATGGTAAAGCAAAGATTGAAAGGCAACATTACATCTTAAACATGTTACCCCAGATGTTCACACAGTTTTAATACATTTGGTTTGATAGAATTAGTCTGATAACCATGTTTCCCGAACTTGTGTTTGCACATATGTTTCTTCTCAGGGAGAATTTTCCTGTGTAAATGGTAGAACAGTTTTTAGTAAGGAGCTCATTGTCCCTAACAGAAACTTAGAGGCCACAGGAGCCCCTGGATTTCCACTTTTATCAAGCTTACCCCTTTTGGCTCACACAGAAATTTATTCTATCTCTTCAGTAACACATGCTTCTTTCTTAATACAAAGTTTTGCATTATTTTTTTCACTTTTGGTTACTTAATGTCTATTCTTTCCATGGATTTTTGGATAAATGTAATTGCTTTATCAAATTCTTAATCATTGCAAAGTCATGGACATATCCTACATGGGCTACTACTCTGTAACCCTTGTCTGTTGTAATTCTAACGTTTGTTTGCCTTATAAATTAAAAACTCTGAATATCAAGCTTCATGACAGTGGATGTTAGGCTTGTTTTGCTCAAAATTTTTCAGGTTCCAAACATTGTTTACCATATAGTAGAAACTCACTAAATACCACAGGAATAAATGAATCAGTGGCCTCAACCTTGTGCACTTCAAAACCTGTTAACTGCTATACTTTCTTTTGAATAGAACATTCATCAAATGCTTTTCTCCACTTTGCACAGGATAATGGTTTTATTTGCACTTCTTCAAAAGCTACTTTGAATATCCACTGAAAATAGTTTAATAGATATGGAGAACAGTGAAAGGAAAATGCAGAAGTTGAAGAGATGAGTAAGCAGCCAATATGGTGGGGTAATCACCGATAGTGGCCTAATCCCATAGGAAAGACTGGGCCAGACCTCTGTGGTCAGTCGACTTGGGTGCTTCTGTCATCTTTGTCATGGCTAGTTTGTGGCTGATATGGAGGAGTGCTGATTTCCTAGCAGGGCCAGTTCAGAGTGTCCTGGGTGAAGAACCTGCAACAGACTGCTTCCTCTTGTTAACTTGATTCCTTAGCTACTGTCAGCAGAGAATTCAAAACCCTTTCTTTTTCACCCTTTGATGCCATTTTCCTGGCTGTGGAGTTTATGCTTTGCTTCAGTCCATCAGAAATAAAACTAAAAGATAAGCATTCTTAAAGTTCAAGCTCAATAGTCCTCACTGAAAACTGCTGTGGTGGTGCACAGCTGTAATCTTAGCTCTGGAGAGTCTGAGGTAGGAGGATCACCATGCAGTCAAGGCTAACCTGTGTGACACAACGAGTTCAAGGCCAGCCTGTGTATAAAACAAATACTAAATCAAAACTAAGCACACTAAAGAGCCCTTCATGAATATTTCTAACTATAAGATTCAATGTTTTGTAGTCTTTAGTTTTACCATGAAGTTTTCACCTTTGATATCCATTATCAAGTTCTCTTCTGCAATATATTTCTACGTTATTCTATACAACTTCCTCAAACTCTTGAGTTGGAATAAATTGAGTTTATTGAATTGCCCTTTCCTGTAAGACAGATGTCTAATTTAAGGTTCTTTATTAAAATGGTCAGTCTCCAACCTGCCCAAATAGGCTACATTGGCAGGGGATATGTTTGCTATTCCTGTACTTTTTATGTATACATTTACCAAAAATATCCTGAGGTTATTCCCATGAAGGCAGTTGAGTTATGGGCAGATATCTGCCCACATGTCTGTCTCCAGTGTCTTCCGATTCTGTAATTCAGTGAAAGCTTTCCTAATCAGTCCCACTAGTACTGATTGTTTTATAAAATTCCGATGATACATAGAGTTTTAAGGAGGTTTTTGAAACTAATCATATGCATTTCTACAGCCTATGCCAATTTTCATACATCTATGTCTCATCTTTTCCTCACCATTTTAAATTTGTAGAGAGCAAATATATGTCAGAATTCAATCTATATTTCAGAATGCCAGTTTCTGCTTGTGGTAAGCCGTGAAGTTATCTAAAATGAGTCAATAGATTTTATTTTCAACAGCCTGCAGGAACTTTCATTTTCCTTTCTTTACGTATCACCTAGCATGTGTTGAATAGGTAATAAGCCTAGCCCCTGACCCTAAGCTTAGAAACATGGTAATATGTAGTCCTACTCCCAAAGTGAGTATGTCCCACAGAGAATGAATTGTGAAAACCTCTTTGATTATCCTATCATGTTAGAAATTTTAATGCTCATCAGTGAATAATATAGGCTTTCTTTGGGCTGATTTTACAGGTGAGCAGAAATGATTATATTCATGTGGAAAGAAACATGAGGGAATTTTTTCAGATCTCAAGCCACATCAATTATCTGATAATTGCCACTACCCCAGGGTGAAAAGCCTGTGGTCATATGTGGTCTATACGTTTCTACCTGTCTCAGCTTTTGCCTCCTCACTATGCATGGGGTGATTATTTGCACAACAGAGGCAGAATGTCTGATCTTTCTACTGCTAATGTGTGCACAGAATGCAAAAATAAGACATTTTTAGACTATGTGAAATTGGTTATTCAGTAGAACTTAATTTTAAACATTCCTTCTTTTACTCTTTAAAATATACTATGTTTTTCTCAGTTTATATACTGGTTTCAAATTTTCTTCTCATCCTTTCAAGTATACTTTCACCCGCATACCACATCTCCACAATTTCATCCTGTTTTTCAGTTCATTAATGAGATTAACAGTCTAGGTGATAAATTAAGTACACTACTTTAACAGTGAACCAATATATTGCAAATTTATCATGTGTAGGATCCACTTGTTTCTAATTTTATTCATAAGCCTAGTACATTATTTATGATTACTATCCCCCACACAAGAAGAAAAATAAAACAACAAACGAAAGGTATTTTTAACATGAACACTGGCTCGTCCCAGATCTGGCCCAACTGCTTTTCTTTCTTGGTAAGGAATAAGCAAGAATCGTCACAGTCAATGTTTGGCCCTTGGGTCATCAGCACTGGCATAATTTGAGGCCTTATCTCAGTCGTCCCAAATCACAATTTGCATTCAATGAAGCCCAACTGCTTTATTTGTAAGTTAAACATGAGAGACCTGGACACTCCAATAGCCAAGATGACTAGATATCAAAACCTACCCTCTTTACTTTCATAATAAAACTTTCTGTTATTTAGCTGTTTCCAACCCAGGAACTTCATTCTTTGGTTTGCTTGCACATTCGCATAGCCCTACTTCACACCAATAGAGTATGAAAGTCGGCAGTGTCCAGATCACACCAACAGAATATGAAAATATTCTAAATGACTATATGAAATTAAATGACTATATGAACTCCTCAGGAACTTTCCCCACTTGATCACAATGGAAGAAAGGAGAAGTGAGCAGCTAAATTGTATCTAGAGGAGAAACTCATAAGTTAAAGATGAGCTGACCAATTCTGGATTGCTCTGGGAAAGAAGACTTTCATCTTGTGGAAAGTTTCCTAGTTTTTGTTTTATTTTTAAATTGCAGCGGCATGGCTAATATATCTAAATTGTATGAATCCCAAGTAGTCTGTTTCAAACGTGTATAGAGTAATATAAAGTCCAGTGAACTGCTTCTTAACCTTCCATCCTCTCAGCACAATCCAATTATTAATTCAGGACCACTTTGATGTCTTTTGCCACTTCCAAATTCATACTATTTAGCAGCTACTGAACTAAGGCCATGTCATCTCTCTAACAGGTACCATAATTGAAATATTACTGAGAAAAGTAATTAAAAATGTCCTAGAGCATGTGTCGTGATTAGACAATTATTTTCGTTCCTATTTTGAATGTTAACTTTGGTCTAATGTCTTAAATCTAATGTAACTGTACTTTTTCTGATTGTACAATTTTTTACTTGGCAAAAAAATCCTTTTAAACTTATGGATTTATCTTATTACAGAGAGATCCCTAGAATAAGTTCCTTGCACATGCTTTTGCAGGTTCTGCATAGAGAATAAGTCCATTTGCGAAGCCTGCCCCAACTTTCTGCCTTTGATTTACACAAATGTTTTCAAATACTATTCTTGAAGAGTTTTAGATTTACATTTAAAAAATCCAAAGAAAAGACATAGAGCTTTCTCAGATCCTATCATCCCTCTGTATTTTTGAGGTCCCTTATTTTTAGATTGAAGTAACTATGGATTTAAAATATTCGAAAAAATTTATGTCTGCTCTGGCTCTGAACATACTTTTTCTGGTCATTATTCCCTAAAAAGTACGATTTATTTGCATGGCTTCGGTATTATAAATAACCTACAGATAATTTAAAACATGGAAGAAGATGCATACAAGGTATATAAAACACTACACCATTTTTACAGAAGGGACTTGAACATCCTAAGATATTGAGATCTAGGGGATCCTAGAAAAATCCTCTACAGACATTAGAAGACAACTATACCTCACAAGGAATTTTCACTATTACTAACACTTGGCATTAATATAGTGTACTGGTTACCATTAGTGAACTAACAGTGATATACTATACTTATTAACTTCCATGTTTTAATCATAAGTCCCGGGGATTACTTAATTTTCTCATCTAGTTTTATGTCACTGTCACATCTTTCTGTAGATTTGGAGGTGGTGGAAATTTCTCATACTTTCCTTACTTTGGATGACTGCCTTATTTATTTTTTAGTACTACTGAAGTATTTTGGTACTTTTAAAATCTGTTCCTCTAGTACTATTTGTCTGATTATTTTTTTATTACTAAACTGGGGTAGGAGTTTTGGGAGAGAAGATAATAGAGTTAAAGTGACATTATATTGCATTATATAAAGGTATAACCATACATAATTGTGTAACTTAATATTGATTTTGATTACGTGGGTGAAAGCATATCTGTCACGTTTCTACACTGCGAAGTTATTATTTTCTTTGTTCTTCTTTTCTGTACTTGATTGGATGAAAGGCTGTGATACTCACAGCTTGCACTTAAGGAATGGAAAGTTATGCTCCTACTCTTAAATAACTCCATAAATAGAGCAGAAATATTATGCATCCTTCATTTATATACAGGCCTTAGTGTTTACCTCATAAAATATATTGCTTCTTCATAGCTGGGAAATATATTTCAGAGCAGTTTAATTATCCATATCTTAAGGCAGCTGATATGATGAAAGGGGTGGTGAGGTGTGCCCTAAATTTCTGTGCTATGTAGTTATAGAATCAACCTTTGTGTTCAGTATACTGGTATAATAAAGACATTTTAAAATACTACTATTTATTTTTCTCACTGTGTGATAAGAATTCCCCTAAGTGCTATTATTTAGAGGATGTTAAGCCACTGTACTACGAGGAAACACTGACTATTACTAACAACACTGTATTTGTGCTTTTTAAATAATTTTGCTCAGTTCTTACAAACTGAAGAGTGGGTCATGGAATTTAGTCTAGTATTTTTCAGTGGAGTAATAATATTGGTGTTCGTATTCAGTTATTGCATAAAGTCTAAAACAGTGTATTCATCAAACTCTAGAACTCATTTTCTTGAGAGTTTTCATTGAAGAGTTTTTATTTCAAATTTTAAATAATGATAGTGTTAAACAAGATCCAATCTAATTATTTAAACAAACTCAGCATTCACTTTATTCTCCTTTATAATATTAAGAACCTGAGAATTTCAATCTATCGAGGAAATATAGAATCTAGATTTGGATTTGAAAAGTTGTATATAAATTTAGTGTGCATCATAATCTCTCAAAAATAATAATTTTGACCCTTCATTTATTGAAAATCTAAGGGGAATTTCTTGGCAACTCATATTTAATGTAATATTTAGGTACTTTAATTTTTTTGTTGTTGGAATGACAACAGAGTTCTATGCCCAATTAAAATTTCCAGTTATATGATTTCTTAGGATATACGAATATTTCCTATTTTCTGCATTAAATATTCTGTAATATAATTGCACAACAAAATTGACAAGCAACTGAGAAATGTTACAATGATATCACGTGAGGCATTGAAAATTAGAAGCACTTTTTCATGTATTATATTTAACAGCTCTCAAATGTTATTGTGAATTAAGTGTACTTCTAATTGCCACTTAAAGAATTATTAAGATGTCAGTCATCTGTATAAGTTTCCAAACAGCGTGACATTGATTAGAAATGTCCTTGCTCCAGAGACAGAAAGAGAAGGACCTTTAAGTTTCTATATTAATGGAAATAGTAATGATATTTTTGATAGGGGCTGCATGTAAAAGAATGAGTTAAAGTTTTGCGTGTCATTTCCTTTTTTACAGTAATAATTCCCTTTTGGCTAAATTTCATGTTAACATTAGCTCCCAATTTACTTTACTCTTTCAGTTTGAGTTGGTCTAATATAAAACTTAGATAAGTTTATTAGATTGTCTACATGGCATTCATATTTTAGGCTTACACATTCTGGAGAGATTTAAATGATTTTAAATAACTTGTTTCCAGCTACTGCATGATAACACGTACCATTTCAAAAGGATCCATCTTAGATAGATGAAGTCACTAGTAAAATTAAAAGTCAAGGTTTTAGTACTAATCTTTTCTATTAAATTGACAAATATGCATGTTAAGAAGGGGTTACGAAATTCAGGAACTAATATTCCCTTCATATGACTGTAAAAAATAAACAGCATTTATTAAGCATAAGAATCCTGAAAAATTACATAATAACTGCTCCTTGAAAATACCACCAGCATTTAGTGCAGTAAGCATTTATTTGCGTGTTCCAAATAGATTTCTCCTCCATCAATATCTCATTTGAAATTGATTTAGTCAGTTGAGTTCTATGGGTACCATGTCAGCTATTTTATCCTTGTGATGGACCCAAACCTCTGAGGATGTTGATGCTCTTGAACTTAAATTTTGTGTTCAAAATGTATCCAAAACTATCACATTTATAGAGCATAGTATAATGGATGATTATAAGAACAGATGAGAAAGTTCTACCCTAAAATTCTGCACTAGGTAAATAAACAGAAAATAAAACTTCAATGCATCCAACCGCTTCAAAGAAACTAGTGTTGAATAAACAGCCATGGGTTACCTAGTCAGTGAAATACAGGGTCCTGAAGAGTTCTCTGTGAGAGAGACACTTCGTCGCACGGGAAGCATTCATGACGTGTTTTAGGTAACAATACAGGCTACACTTAAGGCCCAATTTCACAAGCATGGTTAAATATGGGATTAAATAGGCAAAGCAATATACAGTTGTAGCAAAGAAAGAGGAAAGGATGAGAGGAATGAAGGGGAGAGAAATACTGACAATGCTGATAACCTTGATTTATTTCTTTGTGCTCTTTGCGTTTTAAAAATATTCATACTAAAAAAATAAAATTAAGTGTTCATAATAAATTTTTACTGCTATGTACTAAGAACAAAATAGTGCTTTATGTATTATACCTATTGGGAGTTTAATCACCATCTCATGCTAACTCTTTTTGTGTGAAAGATGTGGAAATCCAGAATGCAATGGTTTATACCAAAAATTAAAAAGTCTAATCGGAGGAGAAACCAGAAGCTAAAGCTTCTCATGGTTCGTGTTGACTTGATTATGCTTCAGTGCCCTTGACTTCTTTATTAGTCAGCTTTCCATCATTATCATGGAATATTTGGGGAAATTTAATTCATAAAGAGAAATAGTTTATTTTAAGTCACTGTCTTAGAGATTCAAGTCTATAATATGTTGACCACATTTCCTTGGACCTCTTGCAAGGCAGCACATCATAGAAAGAGCATGTGATGAGCAAATCCATTTACTTCATCAACCAGGCAGATAAAAGGAAGGGGGCGAGAGCGGAGTCCCACGATAGCTTCAGGAGCACACGCTATGGCCTGAAGACCTACTGCTAGGCTAAACTTTACAGATTATACCACCAGGTCCGGGGATACAGCTCAGTGCTACAGCAGCTGCCTGGAAAGTGTGAAGTCATTAGTTCAAATTCCGGTACAAAAAAAAAAAAAAATACTATCAATCTCTCCGCAGTTCCCATTTAACACATGTGCCTTTGGTTTGGGAGCTTCAGCATCCAAACTGTAGGAATCACCTTTTGCTGCCAATTGAGTGCTAGCTTTGAGAATTTTATGTATCATGAGCATAGACCCTTCATAAGAAAGTGGACATAAGATAATCTTATATACAGGGTAAAAGTAACTTCCCAAATTTTCTGACAGTTTGGGAAGAAGAATAGTAAAAGATCTCCACTGTTAAAGGGAGGCCAGCCTTGAACTATGTATTTACCTTAAAAACATACATTATAAACACTTTCAGAACTTGGAGTTATAAGAATGGAGACTTAACCAGAGGTATATTTTGTGCAAGACGCTCAAGACCACAATAACAAGTTTCACTGAGTTATCTTTTTCAATTAGAGTATTTTAAGAGCTTTTCTGATTCATGAATAGCCATCACATATCAGTAGAATGTAGTATATGGAATTTGTTATTTATTATTAATTGTAGGGAAGAAATTTGTGAAAGGTAGGGATGAATCCTGATGAATAACCCAATTTTACTCCATCAGTTGATAGCCATATCATGCAGGTAAAACCAGCTTTTTTTTAAGTAAGAGAGGACTAAGTGCACCCTGCCTTGCTAGAGTCATGACCTTAGTCAGATCACTTAAATTCTATGTGTTGAACTTTAATTAATTGAGAAGTAAACTTTGAATCACAGTTTGAAGCCTTTCCCTATACCAAGGTTATACGTAAATTTACTTGTTTCAAATATTTACTTGATTTCAATATTTGCATTAGACCTTCAGTCCATTTGGATGTGTTTCTTGCATGCAGTATGAAACATAGGTCTAAATTTACATTTTTCTAACTAGTTAGTGAGCATTCCCAGCAGCATGTATTTAGAATATTTTAAGTGATTCAAGATGTTCTGTTGTAACATAGTGAATTCTCATTTTTATTTAGGATGAATTTTATTTTTCTTTTTAATTTTAAAGATAAAAGAAAAAAATCTTACCAAACACACATACATTTAGAAAATAGTACAAAAATCATACAAGCAATACAGAATCTCAGACAAGGTGTTAGGAACTTAACAATGCCTGTTGTATTACATATTGACATTTTCAATTTGGATACTCAGATAAATAAATATAGACATGTATGATTTATCATACACTTAAACATTAACTATTCCTTTCAATAGAGCAACATACGTCAGTAGTACAACTGTGTTAGGTATCTTATGTATACATATATACATGTTTTCCCCTTATTTTCTCTTTTCCTTCACCCCAGTTGTTCCTTCCTTTTGAGCAGTTTCCTTGCTTTTCATAATGTCTATTGTACCTCCTAGATTTTATTCACTCTTTCAGGTTCTTACACTAGTGAGACAATACGGTGTTTACACACGCAGGTCAGATTTATTTCACTTAGGAGTATGGCCTCTAGTTGCGTCAATTTTCTCATAAAAGCCTGGAGATTACCTTTCTTTATAGCTGAGTAATAGTCCATTGTGTAAAAATACCACAATTTTTTTATCCATTCCTCAGTGGAAGGGCATTTGGTTTGCTTCCATGATTTAGCTATTACAAATTGCGCCTCTATAAACATGGGTGCACATATATCACTGTGATATGATGTTTTCAGTTCTTCTGGAAAAATACCCAGAAGAAGTGGATTGAATGGGACTTCTAGTCCTACTTTACTGAGGAATCTCCACACTGATTGGCACAGTGATCTCACCAGTCTGCACTCCCACCAGCAGTGCAGAAGGGTTCTTTATCCCCACAGCGTCACCAGCATTGGTTATTGGTTGATTTGTGAAAGACAGCCATTCTTACCGGGTTGAGATGGAGTCTCAGAGTTGCATTAACTGGCATTTCATGAATGACTAATGATGTTGAACATTTTCCCATGTAATTATTTGCCATTTTGCGGGTAAAAATCTTGAAGACGTAGGAATAGGCATAGAGTTCATGAACAAAAGCCAAATTGCACAGGAAATACTTCAAAGAATCAACAACTGGGATCTCCTATCACTGAAAAGTTTATGCACATCTAAAGAAATCACCAGCGGAGTAAAAGAAAACTCACAAATTGGGAAAAATTTCTAGCCGCCTGTTCCTCTGACAAAGGACACCTATCAAAAATACATAAAGAATTCAAAAACATCAGCTCCCCCAAATTCAAAGACCCAATACAAAAATGGGCATCTGAGATGAACACACACTTCTCAGATAAAGAAATAAAATGGCAAATAAATACATAGGGTTTAATTTTAGAGTTGGATTCTACTGGTCTTTTGTCTCTATGTGTCGGCATCAAAGCATTTTAAAAATCCAGACTTTTTGTAATAAATTTAATGTCTGGCAAGGCTAGCCTTCCTCAGTACTTTAACAAAAGTATTTTTCTGTTTGTTAGCTACAAATCTAATACAAATCTCTTCAAAATATCAACAAATTCTGAAGTTAGGGAAGTCGATACTGAATTCCATATAGAAGAACGAACATTCGGAGCAGCTAGAAAGGCCCTTTGATGCTCACGCACAGACACGGGCTGTCACTGACTGTGTCACTCTTCTCTTTTGCTCTCAGGTCCGTCAGCATGAGATCGGTTTGTTGCTTCTGCCTCTGCAAATTCTTTCCGATCTACCTTCTAGCTCTCCCTTCTTTTGCACTTTCTTAGTTACTTTCCTCATTGCTGAATCAAAATAGCCGATATCCAAAATTAAATGAGGAAAAGTTCACTTAGCTCACAGTTTGTAGAGATTTTAGTCTATAATCCACTGGCTCCAAAGCAAGGTGGCACAGAGCAGAGAGACAACATTTCATGGCGGCAGAAAACAGCAGAAGCAACAAGGGAGGAGAGACAAGCGCGTTTCTTTCCCTTCTATTGTATCCAGGTTACTGCATCAGGGTGTGCCAGCCCCATCCGTGGACTGATCCTGCAGTCACCCACTTTTAATCCCAGCACCCTTAATCCAAGCATTGTACTACGAATGAATCACCACTCTACATTCAGCCACCTCTGAAAAGCCCACCCCCTCATAACTGCATGAGGCATTTTGAGGACATTTAGGTAAACCATAACATACTTATTCATGTTTAAACTCAGATCCGTTAGAAGAATCCATTTCAAACTTATCCAAACAAGTTCCCTTGCCCTGGCAGCTTATCTTCTACCAACTCACATTGTACAATAAACATGTTTATGTCAGGCAAATAGTCCTGACATTCAGCTAAGCTTCAGTTCCATCCATCAAGGATCACATTTTCAATAGCTTAGATGAATAACCTAGAAAATAAATAGAAATTTCTTAACAAGTTATCCAAAGACCATGACAAAATAGTTTCAAGCTCACTTATGACCCCTTCGTTCAACAGCATGTAATTCAAGGTTCATGGATGTGATCATTGCTTCAACCCTAAGCTGTCTCTTACATGCTTTTCCTACTGCCTTGATTTCTCTGTTTCCTCCACATTTTTCAGGGTCTATCCTAGGTGTCACATTTTATAAGGTTTTTTCTAGCTTTATCATGTGAAACTAATACTTCTACAATATTTTATTTGAATCTTTCTCGTGATACTCATCACTTTCCATTTTTCAGTTTCATTAATAGTTTACTGTTTGACTAAGGCAATGCTGTTTGCATTTCACATTCCTTATGTGATCTATAGCCCATTTCAATGTTTTCCATACAAATATTTTTAGTAAATATTTGTCCCCTTTGTATAAAATGTAGATATCTTAACCTGGAGGGAATCATAAAAAAACTTTGTGGTTTTTCTATGCAATGTTAGACATCTACTTTAAATTTTCCCTAAATCCTTCGTTTGTAGTTATATTAATGTGCTTAATTCATTTTACAACTTTTAAAAAATTCCTCAGCAATCCCTTTTAATAAGCTAACTTTAAGTGTATGCTTAGTTATTAAATTATCCTTAATTCAAAAGTATTGTTTTCTAAATATATAGTGGGAGATGACCAATATTAACTAATTAGAATGAACTATCCATATGTTTCAAGTAGTTGCTATAGTTTAGAACCATGGATGCTAGAATAGATTTTATGTAAATTGAAGTCATAGGATTTTTGTTAGTTTTTGTTATAGTTTTGCTATTTTCCACTTTTGAACATTTCATCACTTTAAAAGTTATTTCTTATATTGCGTATTGTTTGCTTCAAATTAGTTCTTCACACTACCATATATAGGCATGTAAAATTGGTCAAAAAGAAAAATAACTAGGCATTAACTGTTCCTTTCAATAAAACACTAGAATTCAGCAGTACAGTTATCCCAGGCCATTGGTGAATTCCTACCATCTCATCGAATGAAACTCTGTATCATTTCTAATGTTTTGTTTGTTTGTTTCTATTTTTTATTCTCTTTGATGGTTTGATCAATCTTGCATTCTTACATCTGGTCATCTGAACTTCAGGATAACAATCTGTAATACAACAACCACTGTTAATCCCTATCATTCTGTTTTAAAACCCTGTATCGTTTTTATTGCTTTTGCTTTGTTTTCTTTTTGTCCATGTTGTTGGTATTTTGCTATTCCTTTTTATTATTCTCTTTAAAATAAAGAAGTTATTATTTCTTGCTATCTCCTTCAGCTAGGACTTACACAGTTAATGAGATATTTCCAAACAGGTCTATAAATTGTGAGGTGCTGATGCAAAGGAACCTCAGGTTGAAGGAGTTGCTGGAAATCTGCTACAGGAGTTGGCAGGGGCAGAATGAGCTTATGGTTGTCAGAGGTAAGAGTATATGTGCATGACTACATTAGTAATGGATTTGAGGTCAGTGGAATACATTGCTCCAGGGCAGGTGTGGTTAACCTCATTGAGATGGTTTTATGAAACGAATTTTATTGTGGTTTTCCTGCTTCCTGTTCTTTCTCTGAGTCCAGGGCTCTGACTTTCCTGACAGTACTTACAACTATCCAGCATTCATTCAGTAGACTCTCTATTCTGGGCCAGAATCAATTAATGCACTTTGCAAATGAGGTCTCGGGTGCAACCATACATCTTTGGCCCCATTAATGGATGTGTAATATGTGCTCTTCTTAGCTTTTTCTTCTCTTCCCTAGCTAGATGAGGAGTCTGTGTTTTACCTTTTCGTGTATTTACTTTTGTCCTAACTTGAAGTCTGTTGTGAATCATTACCAGAACCTCTTTGACGCTCTTTGACAGTAGAAATCTAAACTCTGCACCCAGTTCTACCTGGTAGTTTAAAATAGTTAAAGATAATGTCAAAATCTTCTACTTATTAGTCTCAGGACTTTTATCAGTGAAGCATTATTTTCCATAGTAAATCATTGGGATGAGGACAATATTAGTAACTTATTGGGATTGTTAAAGTAATTAGATAATGGCATTGAGGATGGAAACTATACCATTGTACGCATATGGAATAGCCAGGCAATACAATGAATATTAATTGTGATTCACAATTACATAAGAAATGTGATGAAAACATATATCAAATGTATAAAATAAAAGATTTAAAAGACAGATTGTCATGAATTCCCCCCAAATACTTCCTGGCGGTTGGAACAGTCTTATTCCTTCACTACTGGCACTTCTTGAAGCCCTTATAGAAGTTCACTTTTGTGTCTTTACAAGATGTGATCAAAAACTCAGGGACTGCAGCATCCTGGTGCCATCTAACTTCTGAAGGGTTTAGTTACAATATATTTTATACTGTATTTTAAAAATCTAAATAGTCCCCTTATTTTTCCATTGTACTTCTTAGGCTTTAAACTTCCCAGGAACCCAGAAGTATTATTTGTGTTTTTTTGCATGTGAGATGCAAATTTCTGCAACACATTTCAGGTAAACTTATTCATTTTTATTTTCTGAAATTTACACTTGCTTCCCTCCTGCTTTAAAGATAATTTTCACCTAGATTTTCCCATCCTGTGATTAAAAGGGAGAGTAAGTGTAAAAATCATGGAGTGTGTTAGAGTGATACAACATCAAGTTCTAAAAGTTTTATTTTTAAATAAACAAGTAACTTTTACTATTTCTCATTTAAGTAGGATTCAGTGTTTCCAGCATGGGAGTCTACAGGTTACTAGAAAGAGGGGAAAGGGGGCCGCGAAGGAAAACAGCTGTACTGGAATGCAGGAGCATCATGAGTTAGCAAGTGTGAAGGACAGAAAGAGGTAAAGCTGGCCAAGTTTCTTGTGCGGCTGTTTTCCCAAATTTTGTTTCTTGAGATATTAGTATCACTCAAAATGTCAATAGAGTTTTGTGAACAAAAGGGACTTTTCAATCAATTGTTTAATTATTGCTCCTTCTCAGAATTACTCTTTGAATTTTCTTCGTGCATACTGGTATGTGAAAGATTCTGATAAGTAACAGAATAAAGATATCTATCATTTTTCTAACATATCTACTTTTTCCTAGATTATTGGAACACATTTTTTGTTTTGTTTTGATTTGTTTTTACTGGAAACTCTGTGGTGGCCCAATTAATAAAATACTAACAATAAGCAAGGAAAAATGAAACCATATTTAAGTCAAAGCAATTCTGAAAACCCGTAACGGTTTAACTATAAGGAACTTTATATTCTAAAGCACTGAAAAGTCATTACAGATTTTTAAGTAGTACAATAGGAATGAGACAGCTTCAAGGAATAATCGACAACGATATGTGGACTTCATTGAAAAGAAAAGAAATTGAAATACAAACATACATTGAAATATGATAGAGGCAAGAAATTTATTAACAAGCTTTTGTGACATTCAATTTTTAGGAAGTAATTGGGAATTGGCAGGAAGGCCCTGAGGGTAAAATGAAGACTCCAGTAGAAAACATGGATTCATAGTTATTAGTGGACCAGGGATATAGCTCAGCAGCATGGTGCCTGCCTGGCAAGCATGAGGTCCTGAGTTTGATTCCTGGAACCAAAAACAGTAAATAAATAAGAGAACATAGTGATCAGTGGAAGGGGAAAGGAAAAAGAAAAAGTTAAGGTAAGCAATAAAACTGGCAAGTGTGTCCAGGGCTGAATGAATGGATAATATACATCACCATTTAATTCTTGAACTAATCAAATCCAGAGAGTGGGTTCTCCATGAAAGAATGCAACAAATTAACTCAAGGTTAAAAAGGGAGATGACTATTTTGATGTTTGCATTTTAATCATCAGCCCCATAAGCTGCTAAGGATTGACTTGTGTTCCAGATGTTTCAGTTGCACGGTCTGATCTAATAAAGAGAGTTAAAAGAAGATACACACTGCCTTTGACAATATCATGTCACCTTTTACCCATTTTTTATGAAAAAAATATCATACTGAGGTATTGAAAGGAAGACACTGAGTATAAAAGGAATTGGTCTGAATATAAAAGTGTTAGTTTAAGAATATAAAACTGTCGGTGTGATTTAGTGATGACTGGCTTTCAGGAGGGATTGAAACATTTTAAGGTAAGTGGGTAAGATAACTGGTGAATTCTGAATTGTATAAGAGACTTCTGTAACATGTGATACATTATAAGCACATACTACGAAGAAATCTCCCAAGGATAAACATTTCTAAAGGTAGGATAAAAATGAAATGAGACAAGAGAAAATGTGTTATCTCATATGGACCTCTTCCTGTTTGTCCCGTCTTGATCTTGAGATGGCGCGTTACTTATAAGGAGTTGTATAGGGAAGAGGGTTATGGTTTCTGTCTAGATGTCCCCCCAAAGCCTCATACAATCATGCATAATGGGCTTTTCTTTTCTTTTCTGGGGGCAGCTGAATCTATTGTGTGACTGATTTACAGTGCAATGCTGGGATTAAGGGTGCTATTATTAAGGGTGAGTGATTGTTGGAGCAGCCCACAGATTGGATTGACACCGCCTTAATCCCAGTAGGCCAGACGTAATATATGAGAAACAGCCTTGTCTTTCTTGTTTCTCCTGTCGCTTTTGCTGTCTTCCACCACCATGAATGGTTTGACAGTGTGGCATGCGCCTCTCTAACATGGAACCAGCCAATTATGGACTAAAACCTCCACAAACTCTGAGCTAAATAAACCTTTCCCCTTTTAATTTTGGGTGTCAGATGTTGTGTTTGGGCAATGAGAAAAGTAACTAAAACAGAATTTGATACCAGAAGTAGGGATGCTATGACCATATGGTTCGGGCCTTGGGGAATGGCTTCTGGGACGAGTTTAGAAAGAACTGGAGTTGCCAGGTGAAAAAATAGAGCTGGAATGTATGGAGAAATCTTGTCCGAGCTTACAGGACCAGAAAGCCAATAAAGACCAGGCTTGGGAGGGTTCTGCTGGGAAAAAAGATTGTATTGGCCATTGGAATTCAGACACTCTATGTTATGGCTTGGCAGAAAGTGTGTATGCATTTTGCTTGTGTCCAGATTGATTGACTGAGATTAAGGGTATGGCTAATTAATCTTGTAGAAGAAATTTTGAGACAGTAGAATGTTGAGATGGTGGTATGACTACCGTTCGGGGCTTTTCGCCAGATCTATGTTGGGAATCAAGATCAAAGAGCCTAGCCAAACAATTTAAAATGTTGTAAGTTTGGCCAGAAGGAAACTCTAGTAAAGCTGTCATCTGAAAAGATAGAGTTGAAGTGATCTTGATGGCTGAGATTGAACAGGAAAATAGAAAATATGGCCTGACAGTATCACAAGAAGAAATAGGACTCTACCCTTCACAGCCTCAAAATTGCAAAAACAGAAGACATTGCTTTCAGAGGAAAGTCTTAGAGCACTGTTTCCAGATTGGTGGCAGCCATGCTGTGTTCCAGAATGGAAGTGGCGGAATGCCATATTCCAAAGCAGCATAGAGAACTTGTTTCTTAGAATTGGATTCACATTTTCCAGTGATTTAGGTACTTAAGCTCTACAGCCAGGAAAGAGGGAGAAGCCTTGATACTGCTCCAGCTGGCAGTATACTTAGGAATCATCCATATGGCATTTGTTTTGGGCACATGCACAATCAGAGCTGTGGGTCAGGAAGGCTTCCAGCCAGATTTCAGAAGGTCTGAGAGGCCAGGCAGTGTGCCTCTGAGAGCAGGATGTCAAGCTGTGAGTGTGAAGCAAAAGATGCAGTGGAAACCCAAGAAGATTGGAGAAACCAGAAACATGGATTATCTGAGGAAATCTGCAAGGAGGGAGCAGAGCAGGCCCAAGAGAAGCCATGGACACTACAACCACCTGAAGTGTCATAGTAGTGGAGCCACTCCTGTTCTCTGGCATTCACATCTTGCCACAGATTAGTTCAGATGATGCACATGGAACTACCGAACATAGTATTTCCTCTGCTGGGTTATATTTGCTTTGGCCGCATTCCTTTGTATCTCCCTTTGTACCTTTTGGAATGGAAATGTCTGTCTTGTGCCACTGGACATTGGAAGTGTTTAACTTTCTTTTCACTTGTACTGGGGCTCACAGCTAACAGTTTGTCATAAATCTCAGAGGAGACTTGGGACTTGGACTATTCAACAAAGGTGAATTGTTAGGAATTTGGCAACTCTGAGAAATGGACTAAATGCCTTTTATGTAAAGGAATGTACATGAACCTTGGGGGAACCAGTGTTATGATTTTTTGTCTAGACGTCCCCTCAAAGTCTCACACAGTCATGCATAGTGTTTATTTTTGAGGTGGCTGAAGGTGATGTGTGTTTGATTTACAGTGCACTGCTGTGAATAAGAGTGCTGGGATTCAGGACGGGTGATTGCTGGGTCAGTCCACAGGCTGTGTTCACACCACCCTATTCCCAGTATACTGGGTACAATATAGGGGACAAAAAGAGGCTTGTCTGTCTCTTTCTATCTTTTGTTGCTTTTGCTGTCTTCCATCCCCATGAATGGTTGCTCCTTCGTGTTAATCTGCCTGGGAGCCAGCTGGTTCTAGAAACCTCTAGAAATGGAGAGCTAAATGAACCTTTCCTTCTTTATGGTTGGGTATCATGTACTTTGTCTCAGCAATGAGAAAAGTAATTAAGACAAAGAGGAAGAGATTAAAATATCTGGTCTATACAGCTTTTTCACTTAGACATTCATATCCTATGAATACTGAAACTACTCTAGAGTCAGGTCCATTGATAACTTTTCTAAGATTCCAAGCTTTACTGCCTTTTAAAGGTGCTCCAGGTCTCTGAAGAACCATAGTATGACTGAGGAATGACTGAGGAATATTTATTCCATAAAATTTCCATTATGTGAGATTGGGTTAAAACCGAAGTCAGAACTTATGAATAATATAGCTTCATCAGTATCAAATGCAAAAATCACAACTTCACATAAAAATAGTATTTGTCCAAAAAGAGGATACGAGGAGAGGAGAATAGAATTTTAAAGAAAATCTCAGCAGACGTCTACAAGTGTGCTATAAAGAAAGGAAAAGCTCTCAGGATGAGACTGCCTCAGAACAGCGAAGAGTGAAGAGGGGTATAGCCAATGGAGAACATTAAGGGTAACAAAATCAAATTAAGTCCTGCAAATTCAAGAGAAAAAAGGAAAGGTCGTTAAACTAAGTCATCAGAAAGTACAAGAGGCATAACAATGGCCCCCAAAGATGACCACATCTGATCTTTAAATTGACAGTATGATATGTTACATGGCAAGAGGGAGTGGCACTGAAACTTAGTACGCCTTAAAAGAATGAGTTTATTATGAAGCATTCAAGTGGGATGAATGCAATCACGGCAGTCCTTCTATGTGCAAAGGAGAGGCCACATGCAGCAGCAGAGGGATGTGAAGGCTTGACTGGCTATTGCTGGGTCTAAGAAGAGAAAGGAGTCAAGCCATGGCCTACACGCAGCTTCTACAGATTGAAAAAGCACAAAAAGAGTTTGTTCAGGAAAGAAGACAGCACTGCTAAAACCTTGAGTTTATCCCAATGAGGCCCATTTTCAATGTTTCACTTCTGGTATTGTAAGATTATAAGCTGGTTTGGCTTTAAGATACAAAGGCTGTGTGTATGTACAGAACTTGTTAGAGCAACAATAGAAAATTAATACTGAGCGTCAAGGTTTACATAGATATATAGAGTCAATTAGAAGGATTGAGACATATTACAGAGCATTAGGGAAAAAAAAGCTGAAATAGCCTGTATAGTCAATATTTTTATTAAATTAGAAATTGGAGTAAGAAGGATAATAGGATGATGATATCTGAGAAATTGTTAATTGGGGAAAAATTCAAATAGATTTAATCAAACAGAAATAGCTTTGTTAGAGAAAGATGTTTCACTATATTTAGTTCTTTCTTTGCAATGAAACAGATTATTTCTTGAAAAAATCATATGAACATTATTGTCAAAGCAAACAAATGAAAATCTTTCAAACTAATGGATGTAATAAGTGAGATGTAGAAACTCACAGAAAGCTGTTTCATTTACCATGAAGATTACTAAAAAATGTATCATCTCTAAATTGCCTGAAATAACAAATACTGCCAATTATGAATAGGATTAGAATAGACATTTATGGAAAAAACCTGGCAACTTCATAAAAATGTCAATTTTACATATTAAAAGAACATATTATGGTGTTGACCTGGTAAGTGCATTTATAGAGAAAACAAGCATGAGTGTGGTAAATCAAGGCATATACAAAGAAAAACAAGATTAGGATACTGTCAGTAAAATCAGTTTACATAGAAAATCAGTCCTGCTTTTCACATACATTTGAATGAGAAAGTTTAGAAGCATTTTCTAATGAAAAGGAACAAAATAAGTCACATGTTAGTACATACATATTACTAAGCTACTCAGACCATTTTATGCAAAACTCTTTGCACTGTAAAAAGGCAAAAATAATGGAAGATACCATCTTTTCTTTAGAATGATTTAACTAAAGATGGAGTTAAAGTGAAGAACCCAGGTAGTTTCTGTATGTTTCATTCTGATTTTTTAGTGTTAGGGATCAAACTCGGGGCCTGGTACATACAAACTAAATGCTGTACCCCTGAGCTACATTCGCAGCTCACAAATTTAGTTTTAGAATAAACACGTGTCAAATTTTGGACAAAACTGAAACCCATTTGTCCAATAAATGACTTACAGCAGAATACTTCAAGGTTCCAACTAAAACAATCACCCTGGGAGTCTAGAGCTGTATGGACATGTACGCATCTCCTGTACAAAGCAACCGAGAGCCACGTTTGGCAGGTAATTATTGAAATGTGCTGCATAAAATCTTACACTGGATAGCATATGAATTTCTAAGAGAGTATTTCTCAGTGTAGCATTTTTTAAAGATTTTTTGACAACTAAAAACATTTTCTCTTGAGGATCTCGATATACCTATTTCATTATAATGAACTATTTTCCTTTTATCTGTTCAGGGTTGCGTTATGGCTTGTGTGTGGATGTCCCTCCAAATCCTATGCCATCATTTGGGATGTGGCTGAATCTAGAGTCTGTGGTTGATTCATGGTCCAAAGCTGAGATTAAGGGTGTGAGTGCTACACCTGCTCTGCCCTAGCGCTGGTAGCCTGCATACAGTATAAGACACAGAAAGAGGTTTGCCTCTTTCTCTTGTTGGGTTTGCTGTTTTCCACCACTATAAACAGTTGCCTTTCTGCCATGTGCCACCCTGCCGTGGAGACAGCCAATTACAGAATGTAACCTCTACAAACTGTGAAATAATAAAAGTTTCTTCCCCTAACTTTAGCTGCCAGGTGTTTTGTCTCAGCAAGGAGAAAAGTAATAAAGATAAGTCATAAAACAAAAGTAAAAGATGAATGAAAGATAAGAAGCACTGTGATATATACCTTCTAATGTCTGATTTTTCTCTCCCGTTCTTTGAAGAACAGTGAACTGTTGTCCCCATCCTTCTGTTTCTTAGAATGAAACATGTACCACCAGGATGGGCTAGTTAGCAATGCTTACTTGTTTTCCATCTGCAGAGTTCCTATATGGCCTATTGGTTCTGTTTCTTTGGGCACTGAAAATTCCTGTTTCACTCCATGTTCTTGAATACTCATCTGTCCAGTTTCTCTAGTTTTTGACCACCTACTGACTTTTTCTGTTAAACAGCTCTCAATATTCCTGTACTGCTTTCTTACTTAGGGATAATAATATCAACAATTTGCCAGGCACCCATGATGCCATTCAATTTTGACAGCTTATCTCAATCTTCACAGCTCAAAGTTGGGTATTGATTTCACCATTTTACAAAGGAGAAAATAAAAGACAAAAGACTCCACTACTGATAGACTGGCAAGCTGAGATTTGCCGTAAGTTTTGCTTTCATTCCAAAGCTTGATTCTTAATGCTAAAGCCCGATTTTCTTGCATTCCTTAACCCATTGCACAACCACTTAAGATTTTGGCTAGATTTCTAGGAATCGAGTCTAGGTAGATGGGAGAAAAGGGAACCACTACTGAAAAGAGAGTTGGAGGAGGAAAGACCCAACGAAAACACGGGAACGTAGTGACTAGGGCTAATGTCGGAGCTGGTGGCCTCTGAACTCACTGGTAGCACCCGTGCTTCCTGACTCCGGGGACTGAGCCCTGGCCTTCCTGCTGGGGAAGCCCTCTGGCTGACATTTCCTTTCCTTCCCCTGTCCCTTCGTGAGGCTTGCATCTTCCATCAGACACTTGCCCTCACAAGTTTTAGCGATTTCTTCTCTCCTTGGTAACTACTTTTTTTTTTTTTTTTCAAGCAGTAGCCCTTCCACTCTTGCCACTCACTATGTAGAGCCCTGACGGATCTCCCAGAGTGGAAGATTATTTTTGTTGTTCGAAGACAGTGCTTCCTGCTGTGTCTCTCCAATCCGAGAAGGAAGCTTCATTATTTATTTCACATCTGTGCCTGCAGCGCAGGTAGCTGTAGTCACCCTCTGACTACACCACACTAAAGTACATTCTTATCATTTATGTAGAGTACATGAGACGTAAGGAGCTTCTGTACTCTATGTAACAGTAATTTAAGCATGATAATTTGAGATTTCTTCTACATTATGGTAATATCACCTTTAGTTTTCTCACAAAATTGTTTCCCTTTTTAAACTTGTTCATAAATTTTATGTTGTATCGTACAGAGTTTGCACTGCACCAAAATTTCTCTGCGTGATTCGTTGCCTATTTATTCTTTTCCTTCCCTTAATTCACAGCAATTTCTGATCTTTCTGTTGCTTTGTTTCATTTTTTTTTCTAGGGAGTCATATATTAGAATTACATAATATGTGTCTGTTTAAATGATTTCTCTCACTTGGTAATATTCATTTAAGATTCCTTCACTTCTTTTCATGGCTTGATACATGCTGGTAGCATTCCACTGTCTAGATGTGATATATTTTATATATTCACTTAGTGAAGAGTATTGTGATTCCTTCGAGTTTGATAATAATGAATGAAACTCTGTAAGGGTCTATGAATTTTTTTTATGCAGAGATAAGTTTTTGATACCTTTAAGTAAAAACTAAGAAGTGGAATTGTTAGATTAGGTGGTGGAAATACATTTAGTGTTGTTAGAAACTGCCAAGCTGTCTTCCAAACTGGATGAACCATTTGCATTCTGACCAGTGATAACTTAGATCACCTATTGTTACATATCCCTGCTAATGTTTGGTGCTATCAGTGTTTTCGATTGTCACAATTCTGAGAGGTGTCTGATGGTATTGTGTTGCTGTTTTAAATGCAAATCTCTAATGACATACAAAAATTAAGTGTTTGTCACATACTTAATTGTTACCTGTGTGTATTTTTTTGACAGGAGTCTTACAGTAAGATTCTTTTGCTCATTTTTGCATCTAATTGGTCGTTGTTTCTATTGGTAATTTTTGAACATCTCTGTGAATTTTGTATGACTGACATTTATCAGATGTCTTTTGCAAATATGTTCTTCCAATCAATGACTTGTTCTCTCCTTTTGACATATCTCTCAGGATAGAAGTTTTTACTTTTAATGAAGTTCAACTTATGGACCATGTGCATGTCATGTACTATGGCTTTTTTCTTGTGTTTATAAAATCATTTCTATGTCCAACAACATGTGGAGTTTCTCTTTTGCTATCCCTTAGGATAGTGTTGTGTTATACATATGGGCTTCTGAACCATTTCTGAGTTATACTTTCATGGAAGGGGTAAGGTCTGTTTCTATATTCATGCTGTTGTTGAAGAGAATATCTTTCTTGATTGCATTCCTTTTGATCATTTCTCAGAGTTCAGTTGACTGTACTTATTTACTTATTAGAACTGGTTTTTTGGCTTTATTTTGTTGTACTTCCCAATCTGTCCTTCCACATTACCACATTCTCTTGCTTATTTTAACTTTGTAGTAAGTCTTAAGGCAAGAGAATATTGGTCCTTTGATTTTGTTCTCTTTTGTTGTTATGCTGATTGTTCTGAAACTTTTGGTTCTTTACTCAAACATTAGAATCAATTTATCGGTATGCACAGAAATATTTTCACACTGTATTTTAAAATAGTTATAATCTTAATTTTTAAATCTAGTAAATTTTAATAATTGGTATTAGATGCTGCCAATTTTTCTTGATTTTACTGAAATATTTTTAAAGGGGTATGATGAAATACATTATTTTTATAGTAATAAATGTTGACTTGTTACGATGACCCAATTGGTTCTATTTTTCCCGTTTGATCCTACAAAAATTTCTTGAATTGATTAGGATTTTTTTTATTTTAAGAGAAAAAAGATGAGCAAACAATGAAACTGAGTCTCAAAATAGGTTAGTAGAACAGTTACAATAGATGATATATTGGGTTTTGTTGGCTTTGTAGCAGTTAATCAGAGTACAAGATATAGTAATGAAATTTTGTCTAAACAATATTGGCAGAAAATATTCTTTTCCTGGAACTAGGAGAAACTAGCTGCACAACTCTTTTAACTGTTTTGGGTGTACATATAGATTTTTCTTTTTCCCTTTCTTCCCTTCCTCTTTCACCCAACACAGTTTGTCTTTCCTTTTGAATAATTTCTTCCCAGCTCAAAATATTTACTGTACACATTCTATTTGCTTGTACAGTTTCTCATACTAGTGAGAAAATGCAATGTTTAAACATAGGAGTCTGATTTATTTTACTTAAGTGTATAGTATTAAGTTGAATCCATTTACCTATAAAGTCTCCAGTTTATCCTTCCTTATGGCTAAGTAGTACTCCATAATGTATATATAAAAGAAAAACCACACCTTTTTTTATCCATTCTGCAGATCAATGGACATTTGGGTTATTTCCAAGATTTAGCTATTACAATTTGTGATGCTATAAATATGGGTGCACATATATCACTCTGGTATGATGTTTTCAGTTCTTCTGGGAAGATACCCAGAAGGGGGATAGATGGTTTGAATGGGACCTCTAATCCTAGTTTTAAAGAATCTTCACACTGATTTCCACAGTGGTTGCATCACTGTGCATACAGTCCCATTAACAGTGGCGAGGGACTCCTTTTTCCACACAGCCCCACCAGCCTTTGTTATTGGTTGATTTTTTGATGATAGCCATTCTTGCTGGGGTGAGATGGCATCTCAGTGTTGTCTTAATTTGAATCTTTTGAATGTCTAATGATGCTGAACATTTTTTCATGTATTTATTTGTTATTTGTCTATCTTAATCTGATACATTTGTGTTCATCTCAGATGCCCATTTCTGGATCGTGTCTTTGAATTTGGGTGGTCTGATTTTTTTGAATTCTTTATATGTTATAGATATAAATCCACTCTCTGTGGTACAACTGGCTATGATTTTTCCCAGTCTATGGGTTGTCTTTTCACTCACTGGTGATTTCTTTGGTTGTGAAAAGCTTTTTGATAAGATAGTATACCATTTGTTAATTTTTTGTAATATTTTCCTTGCAGACTATTCATGAAGTCTCTGCTTACGTCTGTCTTTGAGATTTCTGCCTGTTTTCTCTTCTAGCAAATTTAATGTTTCTCTTTTAATATTAGGATTTTTGAGCCATTTTGACTTTAGTTTTGTGCATGGTGATAGACATGGGTCTAGTTTTAGTCTTCAGAGTGTGCAAAGCCAGTTTTTCCAGCACTATTTATTAAAGTGACTGTCTTTCTTCCAGTGAAATGTTTGGCTCCGATGTCAAAAATAAGATAACTGAGTGTGTTTGGGGATGTGACTGTATCTTCTGTTCTGTGTCACTGATACTCAGGCCATTTTCTTTTTTTTCCAACCCCATGTTGATTTTATCACAGTTGCTATGTAGTATAATTTCAGGTCTAGCATTGTGATGACCCTGACTTGCTTTTGTTGCCCAGAATTGATTTTGCTATTCTAGGTCTTTTCTGGGTCCAGATGAATTTTTGGAATGTTTTCTCTAGGTCTATGAGACATGTAAATGGTATTTTGCTTAGGGTTACATCAAAATCTGTATAGAAGTTTGGGTGTATGGCCCTTTTTGACTATGTTGGTTGTCCTATCCAAGAGCAAAGGATATCTTTTAATTTTTGGATATCCTCTTTGATCTCCCATTTTAGTGTACTGTAATTTTCATTGTGCAGGTCTTTACATCCTTTGTTTGATTCCTAAGAATTTCATTTTTCTAAATCTTATCAGGAAGTGTGAAGTTTCTCTAATTTCTCTCTTGTGAGTTTGTTGTTTGTGTACAGGAATGCTCTTAAGTTTTGAGTGTTGATTTTGTATTCCACTACCCTTCTGAATTTGAATATTAAATCTACAAGGTTTTGTGGTGGAGTTTTTGGGGTCTTCTATGTAGAGTATCATGTCATCTGTGATTAATGATAATTAAACTTCTTCTTTTGTCATCTTTATTCTTTTTATTTTTTTTCTCTCACTGGTTATGAATTGTAATGCATGAATGAAGAACCCAGAGAGCAAAATAATTTGTCTAAAGGTATGTAATGAGTAGGTGATGGAATTTTTTTTCAAATTTAGTGCAATAAGCAGTGATATTTGATTCTAGTTTTATACTGTCATTTCCCAAATACTTTGCAATTATTTAATTTTCATAACATTCCTCTGATGTAGATTGTATGAGACCTGCACTCTTGGACAGGGAAAATGACTTGGACAATGAGATGTTAGCTGCACAATGGTCTTTTTAACTCCCCATCCAACATGTTTCCTTTTCTTTCCCTTAATGTAGGTTAAGTGAGTATCAAACTTTTTGCTTGGTTTTGTACCACCAATTTTAGAAAGAAAGTTAAGCAAATGTCCACCCATTTAAAGTAGATTGAAATTTTGTACTTAATGCTATGGCAGCACTTTCTGCAGTTTAAGACAGTTTAGAAAGTCTTGTATCTTCCATTTGTAGCAGTAAAACCATCCAAGCTGGCTCCACAATTCCTTTGTAACTTATCTCTTATTTATCATATTCAACTCTGCAGTCTTGATGCTATTTTCATAATCGTAATTCATGCTCAACAATCTGTTTCCATTCTCAACTCAGTGAGATAGCAATTAATTTCTTAGTGCTATTTGGGAAGAAAGCAAATCTAAAAATGAAGCTATTAATATATTACAAGTAAGTACTAAATCTGTTAGGTAGAGTCTGACAGATCACATTAGAATGAGCGCCCTCAGGCACTGTGAGGCACAAGAAAGGACTTGTGATACATGATACCATTATTGACCTTTGAGTTACACAATTTATCAGAAGGGGGAAAATGCTTTCCTTTGTATGAGTAAAAACCACTAAGTGAGCCCTTTAACCTTGATTTGTAGGAGAAGGAAATTGGACATTGCAAATGTTCTCTAATTAGGCTGTTTATTTTCCCAAACAGAAATGGGATTATTATAACCTGACCAGTATTCATTCAGCATTAGTTCTTAGCTGTATTTTGTTTCAGGATGCAGGTTAGAAAATAGCCTGGATTCTGAGGGCTATTGGAAGTATTTGGACTGCTTTTCATTTGGGTTTTCTGCTGCTCTGCCCTTCCATTTGCCTCAGCTATATAAATCACACTATCAGAAACATAGAGGAAATTGTAATAAACTTGATGGTACTCTCTGTGAAAAGAACACTTCCCTCAGTTTGTGCCTGATACTTAGTTCTGAATTTGATGTATTATGCTTAATCTTTAAAATATTCCATAACAGAAGTACTATTATTTGCATTATTGTGATATGGATACTGAGGCTTTGACAGCATGATGAAGTCCCCAAAATTACACAGCTAATAAGTGGCAGAACTGGAACTTAATTCTGATACACTTCTGAAAACAAAATGAGATTCAAGACATGGACCATTGCATTACCTATGAAGTTTTGTACTCCATTTTAAATAAACTTTTTATTTAAATAGTTTTAAATTTTCAAAAAGAAGATACAAGGGTGATACGGAATTTCCATATACCTTACCTATCCAATTAGCTCCATTACAGTGTTAGCATCAAATGGTTGTACAACGTATTTGTCAGCCTTACTGCATTCCATCACATTATCTAGGATGCTAAACTACTGGTTAATGCTATCACTTTGGCCGATTTATTATTTACATTGTTTGTTCACTATAAAGTTGCACTGTTCTCTCCTTCCAAAAACATATCCTTTAGGAGGGAGTCCCTACACAAAGCTTGAAGAATACGGTTATTCTCCACCTCCTTTCAATGAGGAGTATCTATGGAGATGCTTTGTAACTCCATTGTAGCAAAGACTAGACTATTCCCTCTGTTAATCAACTAATTAATTCATTTATATCAGAATAAAAATTTATTTTATAATTTGAGTTGTAGGCTAATACTTTTTTTATTTCGTTGAAAATATTGTTTTAGCTATGGCTATTGAAAAAATTTTCAATTGGCTGCTATATCCTTTTGATGTATACCTTTGTGGTATTTTATTTGTGTTTGTTTTGATATTTAGTACTTTTATGTTCTCTGGCATTGCCAAATATTTCAGTCATACCTTATATTTCCTACCCAAGACATAGAAACGAACATTTCTCCAAGGAGGTCTGTCTCGTGTTGTTGGAGAAACTAAGATTTGATTTCAGGATTGGTGCTTATTGCTGCTAGGTATTTGTTATGGCCTTTGTCTAGATGTCCTCTGAAGCTTCATGTGGTCACCAGTGGGGCTTTATAGAGGTAGCTGGTGCTAGAGTGTGTGATTCTGGGATCAAGGTATATAATTACTAAAGTAGTCTACTGATTAATTTGGCATAGTTCTAGGTAGGATTAGTATACTCCAACTTGGGTGTGAAATATAAGGGACAGAAAGAGAATTGCTGTGATCATTTATCACTTGCTTGCTGCCTTCTGCCTGCCCTGCTTTGCCATGAACTATTTCTCCTCTTAGATGCCCCTCTGACGTGCTGCCCTGCCCTGGAGACAGCCAACTATGAACAGAAACCTCTACAAACTGCAAGTCAAATAAAACTTTTCTCCTCTAACTGTGCGTTTCATGTATTGAGAATAGTATGTGAGAAATTGTTGCTCCTGCTAGGTCCTCTTAACTGATAGAAAAGAATGTGTATATATTAAAGTACACAGATGTACAAGTAATCCTATTGATGTACGTCTCTACTAATATTTCAGTAAATAAGAGTTCTTACTGATATTTTCAACTCTACTTTGTTATGACTTGAATTACTCTAAACTTTCCTCTTTTGTTTATTTATAAGGCCTTACCCCAGCGGTTAGACATGTGCCTCCTACTATGCTGTTGTCCATTTATTTAATTTTTCAGTGCTGTACACATGTATATGAGTTTTTAGATGACTTATGTGTAGTTCATAAGGTTTTTACTCTGAATGCCTGCACTCACTCCTAAAACTGATTATGCTAAATTAATGACATTTTTATAACAAAATACCTGAACTATGAAAACTAAAGTTTTACTTAGTGTATAGTTATAAACAGTTAAAAATCCAGGAGTTATTCTCAATCAGGGCTATAGTCGGTAATGTAATTCAGAAATAATGTGGATTGAGAACAAAACATGGATGGTCTCCCTCTTTTGCTCTAGAAGCTAGGCTGGGTACCTGCATAGGACTCTCCATCCTATAAAATCAATTTTCTACACATGCAAAATGGTATCTGAGATTAAGGCAGACAGAACGAGCAGGGCATCAAGGATAAGACCGTCAGAAAGAGTAAACCTTTCACTGAATATCGGATGATAAAACATTTAGGAGCCTACATTGAAGAAATCTTCTTTTGATTAAAATTTAATGATTTTTATTTATAAAATGACTAGCTTTGAGGTTTTATATATTCATAACTTCAAGGGATTCTCAGACATTTCAAGAACACTTAAGCTTTTGTAATGAAGACACATTTTAAATTAATGATTTATTACTTCCCAAAACATTTTAAAGTAGTTTGTAGTATGATGTTGAGCTCCAAGAGAAACAATCTCCCTTACAGCTCGATCAGATAGGTTCGCTGTGTCTTAACAGAATTCAAAGAGAAATTGGTTGATACAAACCACATTAATGGAAAACTGCAAGTGTGCTTTCAAGGATTCAGGCTAGTACTAATGCACGCACAGTTGTATTTCTTTAATAATATGGTCTGAGGAGAGTTAAACCACTCAGATGACTATGAATTTGATTTTGAGCCAAGCTTCAATGGCTGCTGTGTGTGTCTTTCTTTTTATTCCAGGTGAGTAATCATTTGGCTGAAGAATTTGTAATGCACCTCCACACATTTGCCAGAGATCAATGTAAACCCCAGAAGGAATGCATACATACACACACACACATATATATAATATTATATACAGTATTATACAAATATATATGCAAAATATTGTACATAATTTTGTTTACATAATTTATATACAATATGTTATATATTAAATATTATATATTTATATAATTTGTATATATTTGTATAATATTGTATATAATTGTTATATATGAACTGTATCTACATATAATCTATCTATGTATATATTCAAGGTGTAACTAAGTGGTCGAGCATGCAGAGGTTTCCTGGGTTCAATTTACAGTACATTTATGTCACCATAAACAAAACCAAACTGAACAAAACAAATGAAAAACCAATAAGCTGAGCACTTCTAGTTTCCTTCATTTCTCTCTGTGTAACCTTGCAAACGTGTTACGGGTAAACTACAACACAGTCACCATGGTCATTGCCTGACTATTGAGTATTTTCGCAACACGCCTATTTTAAATGGCTCTAAGATTTAATAAAAAATGAAAAAAGTTATATATTATATGTCATACATTATGTATATTTGATATATTATATATATATATATTATACATATTGGTAGGTAATAGTAATTATCTTTAAAAAGCATAAAGCTGATGACATGGATATTCAAAGAAGGGTGAAAATTTATTACATTAAAACATAGGAAGATTGAGCATTTTTTAAATTGTATAACATTAAAAAAATTGGAAAGTATCTAAATTAGTAAATACCTGTTTCAGAGACTTTGAACTTGTCCAAAGACGAAGAGCATGTGGCAGAGCCCTGAGGCAGGGAAGGCGCTTGGTATTTTCACAGAGCTGCAGTCTCTGTGAGGGAAAGCGATACATGGAAAGTAACAGTGATAAAGCTCAGAGGAAGCACTAGCACGTGCTGCTGCGGGGCACAAATGGCAGAGGGGATACTTTTATACAATCTTGGGGGACAGATAAATTGTATATTCATATCCTAAGAAAGAAACAGCAAAATATTGTGTATAGATGTAAAAAGGGACAAAAGACACAATATGGATGGGACATGGATTCAAGATTTGTTATAATAATGAAGGTGAAAGAAGTAGGGATTAAACTGTTTTGATCGCTACAGTTAGAACAAAGCAATTGATGTGCCAAACGTTGTGATGTGCCCAGTAGGATCTGGGAACACTTGTGTTGAAACATGTATGTTACAGAAATTCTACTTCCAAGGGCCTGGTGGAAATAGTGTCGTAGAAAAAAGGCTGGTTTCATGAAATGTGTGTGGGAAAGGGGGAAGGAGGACATGTCTTGTTTCTAAACATTACAATTCCTTATTACCTTATAATTTTCTATTGTGAATAATCTTGTAGTGCACATTCCTCACTTAGGAGAGGATAGCTCCAGAACAGGTTCCTCGAAATGAAGTTACAGTATGAAAGAATATTTCTTTCTCTCTCTCTGTCTCTCCCTGTCTCTCCTTCTCTCTATCTATACAAGTCATTCTCAAAAAGATTGTCTTTTCTGGTGGTATATGAGAGAATATTGAAATCTGTACTCACATGAAGCTTGAGAATTATCATAACTCTTAAGTTTAACCAGGGAATTACACTCAAAACCACATATTACCGTTTTATTTTCATAGAAACTAAAGGTTAAAGTGGGCTATTATGATTTGGGAAAGTTTTCTGTTTATTCACATGGTTATATATACTCATCTGTCACTTGTTTTCTGTGGGTTTATGTTAGTGTGCAAATAGCCAAAGAAATTACTATCTCATTCTGTATATTTTTAGCTCACATATGACATATTTTTCACATAAATACATGGAGTTGGTCATAAATGTCTTTTTTAATACTTGACAAATGAATTTGAAGCATAATATACCCTCCTCCTCAAAGATACCCTTGCTCTTATCTCCAGAAAACATGCTTCTCTAAAAATATGTGCACCTTTTTCAAAAAGAAATATTGTAGAAATATTTTAACACTAAATTTATTGAGACATCCTGAGCTTAATACAAGTTACCTTTGGTCTTTGGAATCACAAGAGGTGCTCAGAGTGGCGGCTCTAAGCTTCCAGGCATTTATTAGTATGGAAAACTGCTGTTGCTGCTGCTTGAGTAACCTCGGTCCACTAAGGTTGCTGCACATGCATTTCCACCTTCTATAAAGGCCAGCAATGTGGTGGGTTATCTGCAATATACAACGTCCTCTAGGGTCCCCTACAGGAGGGTGACATCATCGTTGAAACAACATTGCACTATTTTTCTTTTCCTGAGGTGTGTGTACATTGTTTGGCAAGCTCTGTACATGTGACAAAATGTCTGGATGGGCTCCTTGTAATCATGAGTGTTCTTAAAAGCAAGGAAAACGATGTGCCAAGTAGAGCAGGGGTATGAAAACTGAGGACTACAGGACCTCCTATGGCTGGCTGTAGAGACAAGTTCAGGGAATGTGTGTTAAGGAATGTGAATGGTCCTAAAAGCTGGGACCAGCCCATGGCTGAAAGCCAGAAAGAAAATTGCAACAACTGAAACTAACTGAATTCTGAATGCTGCAAATAATCCAAATAAGCAAAAGAGAAAATACGCCCCCCCCCACACAAGCCATGTAGATATCTTACTTTTAGCCCTGTGGAAACTTTACACACTGGATGTCTAGCCTATCAATCTGAGAGATCGTGCATGTTTTTTGTTTGTTTTATTGTAAGGCATTCAGCTTGTGGTAATTTATTACAGCAGCAGTACGAAGATAGTATAGCACCCAACACCATTTTCTAAATAATCTACTCATTGTTTACGTGCTCAATGTCTCTTCTAAAAGTCTAGTAGTCCCTAGTTCTTATGACTAATTTTACTCTACTAATGTATATCACAGTTATTCACAAATGCCATCCTTTTAATCAGCACATATAGTATCTGATATGCAAAGATGTTCCCACATGTTCTAATATTCAGTTTGTTTTTACTTTATTGCCAATAATTGGTGAAGACTGAAGTTTTTAAAGTAGATGAGTCCCCGACTAAAGAGACACAGAAGGGAAAGTGTCCTTCTGGAGAAGCAGAAATCTGGGTGGTGAGAGGCTCAGTTAGACAGTCAGAAGACTGGCCTGGAAAGGAGATGGAAAAATGAAAATTGATTGTTTCAAGAGATAGAAGGAACTCATAGTATTCAGGAAAGATGTTCCAAAGTATTGGAGAAAATGGAATGGTTTTTTGGGGGGGTAAAGATTGAAGAAAGAATTTTTGATTTGAGGATTCAATGAAACCACGGTTTTAGCCATATCCTTGGGATGAACTTAACAAAGGATTTAGTGAAGTGCTAGATGTCACTTGCTAAGTCACACAGTGAAAAGGAGGAAAAAGGAATGCTATATAAATTGAGAGAGAGACTGAGTTCTGGAAAAGATAAATTTGAGGACAAAAAGAAATCACAGCTGTCACCAAAGGGGAAGATGGAGGATTCAGAAACGAGTGTGGGGCTGGGGGAGGACGCAGTTGGGAGGCACTCGCCGAATACGTGCCCATGTCTGGTAGTGAAGGGAAGTGAAGTATTTGTCTTTCCTTTGAGAATTTACTTTCTTTGTTTTCCTTTCTCCTTCCACTCCTCCTTCCTGTCATCTATCCTGCTTTCTGCTCTCGCACTGCATTCACAATTTTGATCCATGAACAGAACATTAATTCTATTCTGAAATTCAGAGATGTTCCCTTTCCCTGAAACAGTTATAAAGAGTGGATTTGTCTCCAAATGAGTTTACATTCTCTATATAAAGATGCTAAATGTAAACAAAGTGCTGCTATTACAGTGATCTATGTGAGGTGCCTGTGCACACTGGCAGAAAAAATGTTATATAAATTGAAAGTGCTGCATATATTTTAAAAGAACATGAATTTATTCCTCAAGGGAAATTGTTAATTTATGTACTGTGCTTTTTCTGAAGGTGTGTGTATGATTCATAAGTTAGTTTATAAGTAATTTTATATTGCAGAAAGAGAGCTAAAAGGATACATAACTGTTTCCAAGTAGTTGAAAGATTTATTTTATGATAATCAACTATTCACTGTTTTACTGTTGAACAGAAAAGATGGAAATCAATTTAAATTTTACTTGTAAAAGTTTGCCTAAAACATAAATCTTACCCAAGTAGCTCCTTTACAGTGGACGTTAAGAATAAAAAAACTACTTTTATTCTGCCTTGTAATTCTTGTGCCTCTATATTCTCTACCTTTACATGTAGGCTCCTGAAAGTTCCCAAATAATTAAAAGAACATAGAGTGATCCCCATTCATAAATACTTTCTTTCAGCTTTTCTAGTACATATGTGGTTGATTTTACTTAGTGGTTAATAGAGCTCCACTTCTAACAAAGAGCGCTGTTATTGGATTGTACCCTGCCCAGGAAAATTTTCGTCCATCACAAAGTTACTGGGCCATAACACCTGACATTGTGCATATTTATGTAATATTTTATAGGTCTTGGAATTTATCTCAGAGGTAGAACATTTGCCTAGCACACATCAGGCCCTGCATTCCCTACTCAGTACCAAGAATAAATAAAATATGTAAAGAACAGTCATTTAAACTATCCAATGTATAACGACTTCAAGTGGAAACGGGGTTAGTAGTTTTCTTTTTGCTACTGCCGTTGCTGTTCTATTTTGTTTGAATCCAGGAGTATCAGTGTTTTCTTTAAAAGCAAATTGTTTGATTTAAAAAAACCCTTATAGTGTTTTGATTATTACTTAGATTGACTCTGTCATGCCATACTTTCTTGCTTCTCACGCTTAATTTTCTTGTTGGTGAACTTTAAAATAAAGTAAGGAAGGGGATATCTTCAAAAATAAGCCATGATTTCTTGTTTCTTATTCCGAACTAGTGATTGTCTTCCTACCCTCTTATTCTACCCAGCAACAGTCAGTGTAATATGCAAATACGAGTATGCTGAGGAGCCTTATTGGAAGAGCTAATGACCAATTCACGGTTCTCACCAGACATTCTCTCCCATGGAAACATAGATCCTGCAAACTGATTATCAGAAGCTCCACATGGTTAATGGGAAACAAACAGGAGGCTCAGCTGTGCCACTGACAAAATATAAAGTTAAAAATAATTTTCATCTCCTGTCTCTGTTTTAAAAATGCTTGAGGCCATCTCTGTTCCACAGGTAGGCATACATATAAACTAGAAAATGTGGTATATTACTGAGATGAAATCCTACGGGATATGTGAGTAAAGTAACGGGGAGAAAACTGAAGGGAAAAAAGAAAAAAAGCATTGCCTTGGGTAGATAAGAAGCAAGAAAACGAGGTGTCAGAACGTGATACTAATGAACGTAAAACTCACAGCTGTAATACATATTGCTATAGGTCTTTCAGGCTCATGTATTTGTACCGCTGAATTTACTCTTACCAGAAATTTGGTAAAATTTCATTTCTTATGAAAGAAAACAATGCACACGGCTAAACATGGAGTGATTCGTAGAGAATCAAAAATTGTGCTAGGAAAACACTAGAAACAAATGAGAGCAGGCATAGGAAGACCGGAAATTGCATTTACTGGAGCCCGCCACGTGTCTATGGAGATCTCCCCATTATTTATTCTGTGATTTGCTATTTCAGAAGAAATGGTGTGCTGACATTTTTGCATAAAGTAGTTATTAAAATGTACATTTGAAGAGTGCTTGTTAAATGTTAGACATCAGACTAATTGTACTGTCATTTGTGTATATTTTCACTCAGTCTCAGTGGATCGGTCACTTACGCTTAAATAACAATTATCAATTAGTTTCTCCCTCTAACAGTCTTTTCATAAGGTAAAATGTATAATTTCCATTAAATATAAATTCAATACAATTATATTTTTTCAAAATTTGTTGCTTCATTATTTATATGGCAAACATTTATTTTTGCATACAACTTCTTGGAAAAAATGGTTCATTCTTTGAAAAAAGACAAAACTGTAGCTGATCTTTTTTTTTAATATCATGTTTGGGTATAAATCCATTCAAGTATTAGACAGTATATTTTGTTTAAACCTCAGTTAATCATGTTTATACTCCCACTTGATGCATTGATACTAAACACTGTGTTTGTTTCATGGAAATATCTATAATCAGGGTCAGAGGTTAATACTGAAGATTAAGTTTATTTTACTGTTAAATGTTAATCAGATATCTATTTAATCCAGCATTATTATTCTAACATTTATTAAATTCTAAGTACCACCTTATTCAAATATTCTAGAAACTGCTTTTAACTTCTTATTTTATAATTAGTTATGTGTAGAATAAAAATTGAGAAATTTTATATTTGTGAAAGTTGAGACATAATATGATGAACGGCACAAATACCTTCCCCCTGTGTTTGTAATATGAAAAACTTACTAGCTGAAAAGGAAAGGAAAGGTTTTAAGAGTCTACACATGCAAGGAGCAGTGAATACAAAATTGTTACATGACAGGTTGAGCAGCTGAATTGCGAATGATGAAAAAGTGTTCTTAGTCCAAGGCAGCGGAAGGGTGCTCTAAGTACAGATGAAAGAAAAGTTACAAAAGATTTCAACAAAGATCCCCACACTTACTGTGCCTTCTGAAATCCCGTGTTCTCCATCCTAGTCAGCTGTGGCATGGGTAGCAACTAGTATGTAATGGGGCCATTTTATAGTAGCAATATGTTATATGTCGCAGCTTTACATGCTTACAAATCCACTAATTTTTCCTTATGACACGATCGAAGTCTAACCTTTTTATTTATTTATAGGGCTACCCTGCTAAGCTCTCTCTTTCAAGAAGACCACTGAATTTTTCAAGAAGTAACCAAATAACAGGAATTACTGTGCAAAGACTATTAAAATAAATGAACAAATTAGTAAATAAATAAAAACGAATGTAGAAACACTCAGGGATCTAGGTGTGTGTTTTCGCCCATGTTTATGTATGTGTGTTTACTTCTTTTTTTAAAAAATCAGAGAGAAAGTCTCTGTAGGCGATTCAGCCTTTTGAATCATCTCTAGGAGTACATTCTTCTGCGATTGCATCACATAACAAGAGCCCTGGAGACTTGCAGAAACTGCACCATTATTTTGTCTATGTTTTGTTATTTCAGAAAAAAATGCTGTGTTGACATTTTTACACAAAATAGTTATTAAAATTTAAATTTTGAAAAACTCCTGTTCAACTGTGGATATTACATTAATTGCACTGTCAATGGCACATATATTCATTTAATCTTACTGGGTCGGTGGCTTCTGCTCAGATAACAATTATCACTTAGTTTCTGCCTCTTTACATACTTTCTTCCCTGATAATTCAAGACTCACAGTTTCCCAGTACTCAGAGAAGATCGTTTTTAAGTGCTTTTCTCTATTTACTCTTTCACCATGGAATTCTTTCATCTATTCAGTAAACTTCATAAAACACTCAAAAATGTTTGTGACACTGTACTCAACATCAACAAGTTTCTGACGATCAATTAGATGACTGTATATCTCACTAAGTTACGTTATAAGGCAATAAAATATATACCAACACGATATTCCTTACAAAGTGAGTAGTTTTAAATTATCCCATTTATAGGGAAATACTAACTTCAAATTATATTACCATTTTGTCCCCCACTGAATATTATGATATATGTAGACATATTGTGCATGTGTAGGAGGTATGTGAGAAGGTTGGAAATAACATAATCCTAATTTTTAAATTGCCCAAAGAAGTTATGGAGTACAGCTAAAGCTCTATGTCACATAAAGCTTAACTCATATAGTTATCTCCCAAAAGTCAATGCTTGTATTCAATGAAAAGAAAATTACAGCTAGATTGCTGCAATCACTGTACACTGGATGATATAGTGCCTAAATTTAAGATTACTTGGACAAATAAGCATCAACATTTTCCTTTCTTCATATTTCTCCCACAAAGGATTGAAAACGCACTTGTTAACCATTGCCACTACAGAAAAATAGTTTATATGATGCTACATGATAGTGAAAAATCTTACAGGGAAATATAATTATTTTACATACTGTAAAGCAAGGAGTTGATCCTAAAAGTTATTTTCAATGTACTGTGACTGGTAAGGCTGCCTTTATGTATAAACATGCAATATAACAATACAGGCAACTTTAGAGAACAACAACTAGGATGATACTATCTCATGTGAGTTCAGAAAAATATGAAGGAAAAAGTAATCGGTAAATTCTGTTTAAAATCAATTAAGCAAAAAACATCCCTAGAATCTTGAAGATTCTGGAAAATGCCAAACTGAACCCTCAGTTTCAAAGACTTATTTTATTTTATTTTTTGCATTAGATCATAGCTACAAGACTAGTTGTACACTGTATGACTCTAGCAAGTCTATTTGCCTTTCTGTGCTGTAGTTTCTCCATGAGAACCCTGAAGATGACGTTAGTTGCCTGTCTGGTGCTCATGACTTCTGAGTTTCATGAAAAACTGTATGTAATGTGCTTAGAGGCCTTTTGATGAAAGTGCCTTTTCAGTAGTGGGCATTTTGTTTGTCTATCAGGTGAAATGGTAGACAAATTTCAGTGATTTTTCATCTGTCAGGGCTTAAAATACTGCAAGAGAAAGTGAAATTGGTTTTCTCTGTCTCCAACTTGGTGCACAACAGAACCATCATTTCCCAAGAATCTACTGCATTACCTAGGAAATAATTACCATGGGGATTTGAGGGCTGTTATAGGGCAAATAGAATTTACTAAAGACGTTTATTTCATGCACACGCAGTTCTACTTAAAATTAATCATATAATAACAAGCATATGTGCAGTTATAAAGCTAATAAATGAACTGAAAAAACATTGTCATTGAGGCAAAAGTGTGCTTTTGTGAATTTGGGAGGTGGATGGCTGCAGAGAGTGGGCTACAGAGACTGTATAACCTGATCAGGAGGTTGGCAGCAGAAGGAACTCAGTTACATATTTCGATATAATGTGAAAGATATTAGCAAACTAGCACTGTGAGAAGTCCTTTAATGTATGTGTGATGATGAAGTGGTTCAGAGAGGAACTTGTTTTGAAGGGAATGCAGGAAGGGAAACAGGAAATGGAGAATACACATGAAATTGGTAGCTTGGAGGAGCCAGATATGACATGGGGTTACAGCTTGGATAAATGGCATAATAAATTTCTCATTCCTTCTTGCAGGCTTTTTCTTTTTAATCAAGAAAAAAAGCTCACACGTAGGATGAGATTTACTTTTACAAAATAAAACATTAATGTTTTTCAACCATACCTACACATTAAAATCACCAGCAGAGCTTTTTTAGGTATGCATGCCTATACCATAAAGTGTGATAAATAAATCAGAATCTCTAGGCTTGGGAGCCAGGCACTACTATTTTTAAAAAATCTCTCTCAATCAGTCCAGTATTCAGGAAAATAGCACATAGTGTTTAAAAAACATCTTCAATGTATCATATAAATTCCTCTGACAATACCTCCAGGAGATTTTTTATGAGAATATAAAATTTGCCCTTCTGAATGGAGATTTTAGAAATATATTACCACTTTATTTTGTCTTAATAAGTAATACCAATTATGCAAAGCATAGGTGAACTATAAGCTTTTGCTTATTTTAAAGATTAGTTCTAAAATTAGGAAAATTGAAATTCTCTATTGCCCTTTAACAAAGAAGGGACTTATACATATTTATTCTAAATGAGTTTTAATATTAGACCTATATAACCTCCAAATAACAACTACTGATATTTTTATTCATGTTCTCTAAAACATAGATTTAAACGAAAAAGAAACTGTACTGTTCACATGGTGTATACATGGTGCTCATATCTTGAGTTGAATATATTCTCATGTGTGTTAATGTACATGTGTAACATTGTTTTCAATAGGTAGATCCACTATAGAGTTTTTAGAACACTCCTTGTGTGTCGTGTATTGATTTTCTTTCCAATTGCTCATTGGTCTCAAAGGAGAGCGTAATTTTGCAATTGACAATGTAAAACCTCTAGAGATATTGTGTAACAGTTCATCTAAAGTAATTAATCCAATGAATTTGTTATTTCTCCCTCACTCCATGAACTGTAAATTCTTTAATATGGTTTTAACTATAGTCACTCTCCTATTCCTATCTCTCTCCTTTCTTCCTTCCTTTGTCCTTTTCTCTCTGATCTCTCAACCTGTCTCTACCAGGGTATATTTCCCTGTCACAGACTCTGTCACAGGAATAACGTTGTAGCTCAAAGAGACCCAGTGAAGAAAGGATAAACCTAATATTCAAGGAATGGTAATTGAATGTGCCTAAGTACGTATCTCTATATAATGTTATTTCATTGACTTAAAACTATATTATTTTTCACTAAGATGATAAAATACTTGACAAAAACTTTGATGGGATTCTGTACTCATTTTCTGGAGTTTTGAAAGTTTTATAATCTCTTTCTAATTTTAAAAGTTTAAAATATGATTAAAACTTTTTTCAGAAAGAAATTAAGCCGTGTCCATATATATTTCTAAGACAGTGATATGGTGATGCTTGATCACAGATGTTTAGTACTATATGTTGAGAGTACATGAAAGTTTCTGTTGTATCACTTCATTGACCCCCAAATTTCTCTATTGATGTTCATGATAATTACATTAATTGAAGTAAAATCTTTCCATTCTGTCTACTGAGTGATACTTGTGACATTTGTTACTGTTTCTAAGCTCTTCTCAATGTTTTACCGCTGCAAGTAAATGATCAAGAGGTGCGGTTGTTTTGGAGGTGCATGTGAGCATGTACTGATTGGCAGCATTCCTAGAACATACTTTTCTAAGAAATCATTTTCCCCTATTTCATTTATGTCACTGTGTAGTAAATTTGAATCACAATAACATAGCAATCCAGGTTTGATTCTAGTGAAACATTTAAAATATAGTGTGAAAATTTTGGTTTTAAGTGTAAAGTGATAGAGGCTTCAAACACTTCAGCACTACAGAGGGGTACAAAGGATGTAAAACAGGATAGACTTTTCCTCCATGCTCCAGCCCTAAGGCCGTAAAATGGCTGGTGTTCACAGATCAGTGCAGATGCTGCCAGCTTTGCCTCTCTCCTTCCAGGAACACAAATTTTTCTCTCTTTTTAAAAAAATTCACACATAAATGTGTATACACTAAGTGTTTCTTTGTAGCTTGCTCTTATTTTTCAACTTAGAACTCTTTTATGATTTCTATTCATTCCTTATGAATTGGACTTATAAAAAGCGTATTTGGCTTATATTACATGAACACGACATGGTCTAGTTTTCTCAAGCCTTTCTTACTCAAAAATGTTCAAGTTACTACCAACTTATCTGCATTGAGAACAGTACGGCAAGCACACTTTTGCACATGCTGGTAGTCCTAAGGGATGTACACTTTTACTTTGCTAAGTGAGGGTACAACAAGCTTTAGGAGAAAATATTTCTTTTCTTCAGACGTTGTTTCTGTTCTTTCACCAATTCCTCCCCCTCCTCCTCCTGTTCCTCTTCCTTCTTCCTCTCTCTCTCTGCGTCTCTTTCCCGCTCCTTCACTCTTTCCAACTTTTCTTCCTTCTTATATTTCTGCAACTCCCCCATCGTTTCCTTTTCTGTCCTTGTGCATTTAGGACAAGCTAAGACCCCTTGCTGCTCCTTGAACAGGAGACCGTTCTCCCAACTTATTTGTTTACTTTACATATTTTAGCATCCAAACTCTGCTAAGAGACTGTACATATTGTAGCTCTGTACTAGCAATCCCGAAGTGAGATATCAGAGAACAGTTAAGTCACCCTTGAAATAGGATTTTTAACACTGAAACAAGAACAATGAGGTCCTCCATGTATAGTATCATGTCATCTGCAAATAGTGATAGTTTGACTTCTTCTTTTCCTATCCTAATTCCTTTTCTTTCTCTCTCTTGTCTGATTGCTCTGGCTAGTGCTTCCAGAACTATGTTGAATAGGAGTGGTGACAATGGACATCCTTGTCTTGTTCCTGACTTTAAAGTGAAAGTTTTCAATTTATGTCCATTTAGTATGATGTTGGCTGTTGGTTTCTTGTAGATGGCTTTGATCAGATTGAGGTATAGGCCATGTATTCCTATTTTTTCTAAGGTTTTTAACATGAATGTAAGTTGGACTTTATCGAAAGCCTTCTCTGCATCTATTGAGGTGATCATGTGGTTTTTGCAGATGACATGATACTATACATGGAGGACCCCAAAAACTCCACAAGAAAACTTCTGGAATTAATTGACAAATTCAGCAGAGTAGCTGGATACAAAGTCAACACCCGAAAATCAATAGCATTCCTATACACGAACAACAAACAGACTGAGAGAGAAGTTGAGGAAACCATACCCTTTACAATAGCAACTAAGAAACTGAAATACTTAGGAATCAATCTAACAAAGATGTGAAAGATTTATTCAGTGAAAACTACAGTACTCTGAAAAAGGAGATTGAAGAGGATTTCAATAAATGGAAAAACATACCCTGCTCATGGTTAGGAAGAACTAACATTTTAAAAATGGCCATACTACCAAAATTGTACAGATTCAATGCAATTCCCATTAAACTACCATTAGCATACCTCACAGATCTAGAGAAAATATGCCTCAAATTCATCTGGAACCAGAAGAGACTCAGAATAGCAAAAGCAATCCTGGGCAATAAGGACAAGTCAGATGGAATCACAATCCCTGACCTGAAATTATACTACAAGCTACTGTAATAAAATCAGCCTGGTACTGGCTAAAAAACAGACCTGAGGATCAATGGAACAGACTGGAAGATGCAACCATAACGAAAAACCCACTCAGCTACCTAATATTTGACAAAGGGGTCAACCAAACCCACTGGAAAAAAGAAGGCCTGTTCAATAAATGGTGCTGGAAAAACTGGCTTGCCTCTTGCCGAAAACTGAAAATAGACCCCAGTCT
>PVLD010012176.1:0-61659 GCA_004027595.1 Dinomys branickii | reverse complement strand
ATGGACATCCTTGTCTTGTTCCTGACTTTAAAGTGAAAGTTTTCAGTTTATGTCCATTTAGTATGATGTTGGCTGTTGGTTTATTATAGATGGCTTTGATCAGATTGAGGTAGAGGCCATCTATTCCTATTTTTTCTAAGGTTTTTAACATGAATGCATGTTGGACTTTATCGAAAGCCTTCTCTGCATCTATTGAGATGATCATGTGGTTTTTGTCTTTGACTGTATTAATATAGTGTATTACATTAATTGATTTGCGAATATTGAACCATGCCTGCATTCCTGGAATGAATCCTACCTGGTCGTGGTGTATAATTTTCCTTATGATTCTCTGTAATCTATTTGCCAATATTTTGTTGAGTATCTTTGCATCTATGTTCATTAGAGAGATTGGCCTGTAGCTCTCTTTCTTGGTTGGGTCCCTCTCTGGTTTTGGTATCAGTATAATACTTGCCTCCAGAAATGTGTTGGGGAGAGTTGCTTCCTTTTCGATTTCATTGAGTTTGAGGAGTGTTGACATTAGATCTTCTCTAAATGTTTTATAGAATTCTGCTGTGAATCCATCAGGGCCTGGGCTTTTCTTTGTTGGTAAGTTTTAAATAACGTTTTCAGTCTCATTAATTGATATTGGGTTGTTCAGAATTTTTACGTCTTCCTGATTCAATTTTGGCAATTTGTACCTTTCTAGGAATCTGTCCATTTCTTATGTATTTTCTATCCTATGGTAATACAGATTTTCAAAGTAGGTATTAATGATGTTTTGTATTTCTTTTGGGTCTGTACTGACTTCCTCCTTTTCATTCCTTATTGCATGAATTTGAGATCTTTCCCTTTGTTTGATAAGGTTGGCTAGGGGTTTATCAATTTTATTTATTCTTTCAAAAAACGAACTGTTTGATTCACTAATTTTTTGTAGAGTTTTCTTCATCTCAATTGCATTAATTTCTGCCCTGAATTTTATAATCTCCTCCTTTCTTTGGGCTCTTGGTTTGGCTTGTTGCTCTTTTTCTAAGAGTTTAAGGTGTATCATTATGTTATTTATTTGTTCTCTTTCTATTTTCTTTGTATATGAGTTCATTGCTATAAATTTCCCTCTGAGGACTGCTTTCATTGCATCCCACAGATTCCAGTAGGTTGTACTTGCGTTTTCATTTATTTGTAGGTAGTTTTTAATTTCTTCTTTAACTTCTTGTGTGACCAATTGGTTATTCAGGAGGTTGTTGTCTAATTTCCAAGTGTTTATGTGGTTTTTGGAGTTCTCTTTGTCATTAATTTTCAATTGCATTGTGCTGTGGTCAGATAATATGCATGGGATGATTTCAATTCTTTTTTATTTAGATATGTATGCTCTTTGGTCTAGAATGTGGGCTAATTTAGAGAAAGTCCCATGTGTAGCTGAGAAAAATGTTTATTCTGATGTTGTGGGGTGGAACACTGTGTATCCATCTACTAAGACCCTTTATTCACACATTTGGTTCAGGTCTGTTATATCCTTGCTCAGTTTTTGTCTAGTTGACTTGTCTCTTTGCACGAAAGGGGTGTTTAGGTCCCCTATTAAAATAGTGTTATTGATTATTTGGTTTTTTATGTGTGTTATCTGACTTATATCGTTTGGTACCCCAGTATATGGTGCATACATGTTTGGGATTGTGATCTCTTCCTCTTGCAGCTTGTCCCTAAGTAGTATGTAGTGCCCTTCTTTGTCTCTTTTGATTGTTTTTGGTTTGAAATTTACATTGTCTGCAAACATAACAGCTACCCCCTGCCTTTTTATGGGAACCTGTTGTTATGGGAAAAATAAAAAATTGGGTCGAACTCTGCAGGGGATCCAAAAACTCATTCAAAACAAGTGGAGTTTTAATTAATTTTAATTTAGAATCAGCTTGGACCGGTCATTGCCCCCCATTCCCGACCAGAGAATGTGGCACTTAACTGCCTTTGTTCTTACCTTATATACATGTTTGGTTTCCATGGTAATAGATTGGAATGTCTAGGCCTGGCCATAGTTGTTTACCTTGCACCATGTGACCAGGTCAGGCTCTGGCCATAATGATATATATACTTTAACAATTCAGGCAAGGAGAAGAACTCCAGGAGAAAGTCAGAACTGGAAAGCTAACTCTTTACAACCCCTCCAGGATGTTTCTCAAGACACATTTTGAGGCTTGTCTATCTTAAAATGTTGTTCTAAAAGTCACCGCCTATTACACTGTTGCATGGAGAATTGTTTTCCATCCTTTGACTTTCAGTTTGTGGATTTCCTTTTCAGTTAAGTGTGTTTCCTCAGTACAGCATATTGTGGGATTTTGTTTCTTAATCCACTCTGCCAGTGTGTTTCTTTTGACTGGTGAATTGAGGCCATTTACATTAATGGTTATAACTGTTATACGTCGCCTTTTTCTTGTCATACTGTTTACTTGCTGTCCTACTTTTGCTATCTGTTTAATTGCTTGGTCTGCTTAAGGGTTCCTTTCTATTGTTGTTCTTGAGATTGTGGTCTCTTTTTTCTCTGTCTAGAATATCTTTTAGTACTTTTTGTAATGTTGGTTTGGCACTCATGAAGTTCTTCAGTTGTTCTTTGTTGTGGAAATATTTTATTTCTCCATTGAATTAGAAGCATAGTTTTGCAGTATACATCAGTCTGGGTTGAAAGCTGTTTTGTCTCATAATCTGTAATATCTCGCTCCAAGCTCTTCTTGATTTCATGGTTTCTGTTGAGAAGTCTGCTGTGATTTGGATGGGCTTTCCTTTATAGGTGATGTTTTGTCTAGAAGTTTTTAATATTGTGTTCTTTTGCTGGATGTCTGGGATATTGACTATTATGTGTCTGGGTGTGGTTTTATTTGGGTTGCGGCTCACTGGAGTTCTATATGCCTCGTTTAACTGCACATCAGTATCTTCCGAAATTTTCTGCCATTATTTCTGCAAATACTCTTTTTATGTCATTTGTGTTGCCTCCTGCTGTTTCATTTATTCCTATTACTTGGACATTATTTCTCTTTGCCTTGTCTTGCAGCTGTTCAATTGATTTTTCCTGGATCTTTGATGACTTTAAGCAATCCTTCCTTTCATCCTTGCTAGGTGTCATGCTGTCTTCAAGATGTGAAATTCTTTCTTTGGCTTCATGCAAGTGGTTTTGCAAGCTTTCAGTGGAAATTTTCATTGCTTGGAAATCTCTTTGAGTCTGTTTCATGCATTCTAATTCATTCCTAAATTGCTTATGTAACATTTCCATTTGTTGCCTTTGATATTTTATTCTTTTATCTGTTTCTTCTCTATATGTGTGGAGCATTTCTTCCAGTATTATTTTCATTTCATTTTTTGCCTGAGAGATTCTGATTTAATCTCTTCTATGGCCTGATGGAGTTGTTTCTTTACTTCAGATGTGATCATTTCAGAAATTTTAGGTTGTGGCTTCCTAGTTCTTCTATGTCATTGTCTCTTGTACTTGTTCTTGGTGGAGTTGTGTTCTGAGGCTGCATTTTACCTCTATATCTTGTCATTTTGGATGTCAGATGAAAGTTGCTGAGCTACATACTACCCAGTCAGCTCATGAAGGACTCTAGGGACCCTAGTTTACCCGGATATCAAACTAATGCCAAGGTGGTAGCAGACCATGGGCCACTGGGCCCAGGAACCCCAGGCAGTTGCTGGGGTGGACAGCTTAGACCACACCTGAGGTGGTGGGGGAATGCTTGTCTTTGGTATCAGGGTCTCCAGGCCATGGATGGGAAGTTTGTGGCCTCAGCCTTGAAGTCGATGGTGGCTAGGCAGGGGCTGCTGCTCTGGCATCCTCAGGTAGCTGGTCAGGGGAGAGCAGGCCTCTTCTCCCAACCCTGAGGACCACAGAGCCTGAGGCTGTTTACCTGCTGCAGGCCTCAACCACCAACAGGGACAAGTCCTCCCAGTCCGAGCTCCTTCCTAACCTGAAGGCATGGGAGCAGAGCCCAGGTGCAGTTCTTACCTCAAAGAGTTCTGCTTAAATGCTGCTTAGGCGGCTCCCCAGGCCGGGCTCTCTCCCTGCTTGAAATTCTGGTGTGGCAGAGCACAGGTATGGCAGAGCACAGGCACAGGCCTTACTGGAGAAGACTTCCACTGAAACACTGCTCCATAATTCAGTTTTAATATTATCTACTTGGAGACCTCAGAGGATGAGGACTCATTCCCTAGTACAGGCTCTTTGCCTCACTTTAAATGCCAGCCTCAGCCCAGGTTGTTTTACCTGTGCTCCTGCTAGACCAGGTATAAATAAAACTTATACACATCCTCATATGTTGAATTTAATTTACCAGAGTGGTTCACCAAACCCATGTTTATGATCTACTTTAAGGGTTTTACAAAGAATACAGATGACGAGATGCACAGGGCTGAGGTACGGAGAAGGGCCATGGAGCTTCCATGCCCTCCCTGGGTGCTCCCCCCTCCAGCAGCACACACATGTTCAGTTCTCTGGAAGCTCTGTGAACTCTCTTTTTTAAAGTTTATATGGAAATTTCATTACATAGCATGTTTTAAGCATAGACAGCCATGTAGAAATATTAGAAAAACAGATGTGACCTGACGCTAAAGCACTAAGAGGGGAACCTAGAAAGCTTATTCTGATTCTTTTGGCCTCCTTGTGCAGCACTTTTCTCTCCCAGACATGGGTCCAGACCCCTTCTGAAATGGGGATTTTAGGACTAATGTTAGATAGATTAAGGCACAGAATTTCTAAATGGCCAGTTCTGAGACAAATGTTGAGGAAAATTAAAGAAATTCTGGTTTCTGTAGCCTGTTATTAGGGACTAAAATGAGCAAGTGAAAGGGGGGTAGGAGAAGGTCAGGGGGAGAAAAAGAGGGAGAGGTAGAAGAGAGGGAGAAGGACAGTGATTTTACTTGTGAGGCCCAAAGTACCCGACATAATCACAAAAATGACCTTCTCTGCATCACTCATCTAGAGCTGTTTCAGGAATAAAAGACAAAAGGTCAAATACTTTAACCTTATTGTTCTAGTCCTGTGGGAAATAACAAGCGCTGTGAGACTTAAAGGGCCAGGAACTATTGAGGGAAGTCTCTCTCTCTCTTTCCTTCTCCCTCTCCTCATTCTCTCTCTCTCCTCTGTCTCTCTCTGTCCTTCTCTCTCTTTCATCAGTTATTGCTGCGTCTCTGAAAGAATTAGTTCATTTTGTCCTCCTAACAGATTTACTCATTTCTCTGTTTACTCACATAAAATTGTTTGTGGCATTCTCTTGTTATCCTTTTCATAGCTGTAGAATTTGTTCCTATGGTCTTTTATTTCTGATAGTGGCAAGTAATGCCTCTCTTTTTTCTTGATTTGTCTGTTTACAGTCACATGTATCAGTCTTTTCAAAGAACCAGCAATTGGATTTCATAATTTTCTCCATTTTTCATTTCTACACTTAATTATCCTATCTCCTTCCTTTGGTTTGCTTTGAGTTTAATTTGGTCTTGTCTTTCTAATTTCTCGAAGTGAAAGCTTGTATTACTGATTTGAGACCTTTTTTCTGTGCAGTATAAAGCTACAGATTCTTTTGTTAGCCCTATTTTAACTGCATTCTAAAACTTTTTTTTTTTTTTTTTGCGGTACTGGGGATCGAACTCAGGACCCTGCGCTTGCTAGGCAAGCGCTTATTCCACTGAGCTATATCCCCAGCCCCTAAAACTTTGATAGTTTATATTTTTCTTATTGCTCAGTTTAAAATCTCTAATCTCTCTCTCCCCCAAAGTTTGTTTAGAAGGTACATTGTTTAACTTGCAAGTATTTGAGGTTTTCCTGGTTATCTTATTGTTTTCTATTTCTAACTTAATTCCATTTTTGTCAGAGAACATATGTTATGTGTTTTTACTCTTTTGATATTTATTGAAACTTAATTTATGGCCCAAAATATGGCCTATCCTGTTCAACATTCTAGGTTCAATTTTTAAAAATGTGTATTTTGCAGTTACTGGATGAAGTGTTAAATTTTTCTATGCCTTTGTTGATTTTTGTCTAGTTTTTCCTGTTATTGATAAAAATCTATTAACTATGACATAGAATTCATTTTTCCTTTAAATTTATATTTTTCTGCATGTGTTTCAAAGCTCTGTTATTGGGTTCATATGGATGTTATGTTTTCCTGTTAAATATTCCTTTAATTATTTTAAGTGACTTCTTCATCCTTGTTAATACATTTTGTTTTAAAGTCTATTTTATTTGGTGTTGATGTTGTTACTCTGGCTTACTTCTGCGTGCTTTTTGTATGGTAGTCATATTCCCATCCATTTCCTTTTAACATTCTAAATGTTCCTAATGGCTTCTAAGGCTTTTTTTTTTTTTTTTTTTTTTAGTATTAAAAATAATGATTGTCTTAGCCATGTGTCTTAGTTACTTTTCTTTCATTGCTGAGACAAAATACCCAAGACCCAAAATTAAGGAAGGAAAGGTTCATGTAGCTCACAGTTTGTGGAGGTTTCAGTCCATAATCAGCTGGCTCCAAGGCAGAGTGGCATGGCACAAGGGCAGCAGTTCATGGTGGTGGAAGACAGCAAAAGCAACTAGAGCGAAAAGGCAGTAGCTGTGGGAGAGCAATGCTTTTTCCCTCCCTTATATTGTATGCAAACTGTTCACCCCATGGTGGGTGTAGCACTCACATCCATAATCCCAGCATTGGACTATGGATCAGTCAAAAACTCTAGAAGCCTGCCCCATGACTGCATGAGGTTTTGGGGGCACATACAAACACAAACCACAGCACCATGATAATATGCACCCTTAATTTTTCACAGTAACTTACAGTTAATAATGTACTACTGCATAGAAATCTTGCAACTTTATGAGCTCTTATCTCTTCTTGTTTTGTAGTTGCTCTTTGTAATACATCTATGTGTCTTATGGCTTTAAATTTAAATGATTAATAAAACAATTAAGATGTAAAGAAAGCACAGTCTTTTATATATTCCAAGGTATTTATCATTTCTGGGATGCTTTCTTGTTTCCCCAAAAAGAATAAAATTTCTATTTGATACCATTGTTTTCTTTCTTCCTTCTTTCCTTCCTTCCTTTTTTCTCTCTCTTTCTTTTCTTTCATTTGCAGTGAAGTTCTGCTTCTGACCAAGTTTCTTCAATCTCTTCTATCTGAAATGTATTTATTTTGCTTTTATTTTTGAATAATTTTGGATATAAATTCTGCTTTGACATTTTTTCTTTCCATACATGAATGATGCTAGTCCATCTGGCTTTTATGGTTTCACAGGGGAAATTAACCTATGTCCATAAAATATACTAAAAATGTTTTTGTCTTGCTGCTTTCAAGATGCACTGTTTATCTTTGGCTTTCACCAATTTGATCATGTGGGCTTTTCTATTTGTGCAGGTGATGAAGTGCTAGTCTGCTTTGTGTTTATTGTTCTGTGTCTAAAAATTTCTACCTTTTGTCAAATCTGAGAGATCTTTATCCATTATTTCTTCAAAAATTTTGTTGCTTAATTTTTTCTGTCCTCTGGCATTCTCATTACACATACATTTTACCCTTTGATAAGCTCCGATAAGGTTCCGAAGCTCAGTTCATTTTCTCCTCCAATCTTTTTTCTTCTATTTTTCATCTTAAATACTTTCTATTAATCTATCTTCAAGCTCATATATTCTATCTTCTGTCTCACCCATTTAACTGTTGAGTCTATGTAGTGAGATTTTTTTTCATGTTTTTTTAAAATTTTTAAGACAAAAGAACCAAGAATAACACAGAAACAATACAGAAAATACCAAGTTATAGAGGAGATAGTAGGGAATTGGCACTGGATGCTGTATAACATAATGTTATCTTCATATTTGTTATAAGAAAATTAATAAAGGAAATAACGAATTACAGAGGAGACAATAGGGAACCATCACTGTATGCTATATTACATAGTGTTGTCTTTGCATTTGTTAACAGAAAAACGGTAAAGGAAATACCAAATTACAGAGAAAATAGTAGGGGGTAACCATAGGATGTTGTATTACATAATGTTATCTTCGTCTTTATTACTGAGTTATATAGATGATGGCTCGTTCAATTAATCAATTTTCTCCACTTCACCTCCGTTGTTCTACAACCCTGTCAGTGATCTTCCCACCGGTAATAACTGCGCTTTTGGTTTATTTACTCCCTCACGCTCTTACTTTGGGCAGAGACTTGGCTGCTTCTAAATATCCTGTATATTACGTGGGGTGTACACAAATTGCTATGGCAGGAGATGGAGAGGCACCCTTTGGCAAGCCCTTGCAGCCGTCGAGTGTCCAGTTGGGTAGGCGGGGTTACACGGCGAACTGCCAGACTCTGTCAGTGCGTCCACGTCTATAGGCTCAGGTGAGTCTTCAGGGCCTTTCTGAGGGCCGGACAAAGTGCCTGGCACACCCTGGTGGCCGGGCGGAGGCCTGGCACACCCTGGGGATGTGAGGTCTCCTTCACCTGTGCTCACCATGGTAGTCCATGGTGTGTACTAAGTTTAGTTATTAGTTCTTGGAAAGAATACAGCAATTGCCCTAAAATCCATGTCTGGTAACTGTGGTATTCATTCCATTTCAGGATTAGACTAGACTGATTCTCTTTTCTTTTTAGAATAGGTTTCATTTTTTGGTTCTTTACAGGATAATTTTGAAGCAAATGCTGGATATCATGAATGTTAATGTGTGGAGATTTTGGGTTCTATTATTCCCCACTGATGAATATTGCTTATTTTAGAAGGTCATTTTTTTGGCTAGGATTGAACTTTGAACTTTCTTCCTCTGGAACTAGTCTCTTTAGTTTGTTCAGTTCTGTTGTCTTAGCTGGGCTGTACTGTCTGTTTGCACTTGTGTGGTCTAGGAGTCAGTCAGAGAAATAGGAATTTAGTATTTTGGGGATCTTCTTTGTGATTTTTTCCTGTTTTTGAATTCCTCCACTGTCTTAGTTACTTTTCTGTCATTGCTGCAACAAAATACCTGACACCCAAAGTTAAAGAGGGAAAAAAGTTTATGTAGCTCACAGTTTGTAGAGGTTTCAGTCCATAATCAGCTGGCTCCATGGCAGGGTGGCATGGCACAAGGCCAATAGCTAAAGGCAGCAGAAGACAGCAAAAGCAACAAAAACAAATGTGGGGGAGAGAAAGCCTCTTTTCCTCCCTTATATTGTATGCAGGCTACCCTCCCTCAGGTGGATATCACACTCACATCATCTCTGTGCCCTCCTCTCACACAGGCTCAGGGTGTTTACAATGTGAAGACTCTGGTTCCTGCTAAGTCACTTAGTTAAACTTCTTAGCTTCTCAAGTTGACAAAATGGACAACATCCAAGAGCAGTAAGGGCATGTCCTCTAAACACCAGGATATAGAACTGCTGAGTTACTTAGTTAAGCTTCTAGACTTCTCAAGTTGACCCAATGTATCAACCATAACGCTCACTTACTTCAACGTTCATAGTCTGCCAGTTTTCTTTTTCTAGTTTCTCATGGTTGGGAAAGGGAAAGAAATTGCTCAAGAGGTAACAACTGGGATTAGGGAAAGGAGAAAAGGAAAGAAAGTAGGAAGGGGGAAAATTATATATATATAGGTAGATAGATAGCTGGGATAACTGTACTGCTGATGTCTAATGGTTTACTGAAAGGAACAGTTAATGCTTTTTTTTTTTTTTTGGCGGTACTGGGGATCGAACTCAGGACCCTGCGCTTGCTAGGCAGGCACTTATTCCACTGAGCTATATCCCCAGCCCACAGTTAATGCTTTATCTGTATTTTGAACAATTTTGCATGCTTGTATCTGGTAACCTGAACAACTAATTTGAGGACAACAATGTGCAGTGTAACAACCATTGTTGAATTCCTGTCATCTTGTTTGGTGAAACTCTGTATCGTTTATAATTTTTTTTATTCTCTTTAATGGTTTGATCAATCTTGCATTCTTACACCTGTAATCTGACCAACTTTGATGAAGATAAAAATATGTAATATAACAACCAGTGTTAATCCCTATCATTTTGTTCTGAAGCCCTGTATCATTCTTACTGTTTTTGCTTTATTTTGCTTTTGTCTATGTTGTTGGGATTTTGCTATTGTTCTTTCTTTCAATTATCTCTAAAATTAAAAAAAAAAAAAGATTGTGGATTTTTTTGTCTGCCCTTACTACTTTGTGTGCTGTGCAGCCTGCACTTAGCCTTGGGTCAGGGCTCAGATTTACTTGTTTACCTTCTATTTCTTCTTGTCCTGGAGCTTGAACTCCCTCTCAAACTGTCTGCTTTTGTCCATTCTTCTGTAACTTCAGATAATTGCTTTTTCATTATGTCCAGTATTGGTAGTTAATTTTTATGGGTGCAGGAGGACTCATGAGTAAAGGTTTAGCTTATCATAACCAGAAGACAATTCATTTCTGTTAAATTCTTAAAATTTCTTCTTGTTGTGCTTTATTTTATTTGTGTTTATTATAATTCAACTGGTTTAGTTTTTAATTTTGAAATACTTCTTTCGTTTTATTTATAATTCTCTCCAGAAAGTTTTCACCTTCCTTTGAAAAATCCTTCTTTTATCTGGTCACTTGATTTTGGTGTTTAATAACACAATTTCAATATTTAATCAGTTTTGGCTAGTTTTGAAATATTATGCTATACTATAGTTTTCATGTTTGCTGGTGTGTCTCTGCTGCTTATTTTACTTTTCTCCTAATTTATTTACTTACTTATTTTTAAATTGACAAATGGAATTTATACATACTTATTGTGTTTATCATTGTGTTTAAAAATATGCACACATTGCAGAATGGCCAAATTAAGCTAATTAACATACACATTACTTTACACACTTATTTTCTGTAGTATTTTACATAATAATTTTTTCTATTCTTATGGTGAAGTTTGTATGGGATTTTATTTTTGTGGGATTTTCTATTTATTACTTTTTTAAGGTGAAATAAGTTTTCTTATAATTTTAAGAGGGAGGCATGAGTCATGGTAACTTTAGAGTTTCTCTTCTATTTTTATTTTGCTTTTGCAAGATGACAGGATATATTCCTTTGTCCTTTCTGAGATTTGCCTTTTTGGTTCCTGTCTCAATTTTATTTGTACTTTCATTTCCTCTGTATTTAGTGTCCTTACACTGTTCAGTTTGGACTCTCTGCCTAATGTTTTCTTTTCAGTGCAGGCTTTATTCTGAAAGTAGCCTTAGATTTGCTGGTTTTTAGATTGAGAGTCTGCTCCGTTGTTGTCAGGTCTTATTGCCTGAAAGAGCCCTTTGCGTGGCTGCTGTTTTCATCATAGTTCCAGCGAGTACTCGTTGGTCTTTTGGGAGCGCTCCTGTCCTGAGGAACATTTGAATTCCTTTTGCACTCCCTGCATGGATGCTGACACCACACAGGTGTGTAACTTCACAGTTTGTCCCCATTCTCTATACTTGATTTATGGGGTTACCTTGTCACCTAGTTTTGTTGTAGATAGTGTCGGTGGGTCATTGGTTTTGTTATCCTGATTGATCTGTTTTTAATGACAGTCTGTGTGCTGACTCACAACCAATGCCAGTGTCATTGATCTCTCTCCAGAACCTTCCTCTTTCATCATGTTTAAGCCTATTCTTTTTAGATCCTTAAACAATATCATATAGTATTTAATACCCATTTCTTGACTAAATGGCTATTTCCTTTAGAACCAGGCTTGAGACCATTCATTCATTCTCTGTTTTCTTTGGCAAAGGAGTGGTGATCAAAACTTGTAAATACGGAACCCTTGTGGCACTATTGTTTTTTTTTTTTTTTTTTTTTTTTTTTTTTTTTTTTTTTTTTTTTTTTGCGGTACTGGGGATCGAACTCAGGACCCTGCGCTTGCTAGGCAAGCGCTTATTCCACTGAGCTATATTCCCAGCCCCTCCTTGTGGCACTATTGTGTTTTCCTTAGTTTACTAGGTTTCTACTTGCTTTTCATGGTTCTGAAATTAAATAATATAGGTTTTTGAATAATATATACTCCTAAGAGGAAACAAAAAGATCAAAAGAATGAGGAATAGTAGAAAAATTCTGTCTGTGATGAGAGAGGAGGATAAGTCAGAGATAGGTACAGAGAAAATAAAAAATGTCTTCTAATCTGAGTGGTAGGTAAATAGACTTGTATTTTGAACAAATATACACAATGTTTGGACTGTGTACACAGTTGTATGGCATTTTTTTATATCACGGAGATATGCTAAACAGTGTCTGAGGTACAATCTGAATTCAGGTTCCCTGAGAGCCCTCCCTTGGGAAGTCACTGAGGAAGGTCAAGATTGAGTTCTAAGAAAGAAGGACTCACCTCTCTTGGGAATTTGGTACTTCTATAGCATAAGGGAACCTCTGGAAAAAATGTGGTGTGGGAGTGGGTGGCTTTTTTATTTGTTATTAGTACATGTCTTCAGTATATAGCATTTACATTCTTTGTGTGGATTTGGTACATGTTCTTAACACATTTTAATTCTCCTTTTAAACTCCTTTCCCTTTCCTCCTTTCCTCTTCCCTCCACCTTTTGACCCTTTCTTATTTGAGAAACATGTGTCTTCCAACTTTGTGTTATCTTTTATTTTGCTCTTTATTTGTATCTTGGGTTTCTCTTATAAGGAAAACCATGCAATATTTAAGTTTGTGTGTCAGGAGTGGGTTGTTTTTTATTTTCTGCTTAAACTTAACATAAGCTACCTCTGCTCTTAGAAGTAGTTAAAAAAACACACTTTTGTGGAGATAAAGTGGGTTGGCTATTTGAGGATACTATGGAGAAGAGGAGGAACTTCTCTAGCTCAACAAGTAAGAACCTGGGCTACACTTGCCCAGGGATTCTGCCTTGGGTTAAAAACAGAATGTGTTGGACGTGGGGCTCTTGCTGATGACAACTTTCAACAGTTTGTCTCTGGAGTCACCCACTTCCAATCTTGATTGCTCTCTAAGCCTGATACATAACTGGGTCTTCCTTCTTTCAGGCAAAAGGATGCATATACGAATGTCTGAACATTATTGTATTCTTGATTGGCTGTTTGAGTATAGGCTTCTACTTTGTGAATAATCTACTTTTAAGAATTTGAAAGGGTTTCAGAAGTGTCTTGCTTCATAAATGTGTTGCTTTTAAGAAGTCAAAGGCCATTTTGATTCTTGATCTTTCCTAAGTGATGAAAAACTTTGAAAAATATCTAGAAGCATGTGGAATCATTTCTTTCTCCCCAGTTTCTGATATTTTGTAATGATATACATGCTGGTATGCCTAGTTTTATTTTGATGGACACGTTTGATGTGCCATTACCTAAATACTTCTTAATTTTCTTAATGATTTAATCCCTCTGGTTTTCCTGTTGTCTTTTTCTTATACCCTGATATTCTGATATTATGCCTCTTGCACTGACTATTTCTACCTTACTTAGTCTCTGTCTTTGCTGTACTTTGAGGAAATTTCCTTAACTGTATATTCTAGCCCTCCTATGGTCTTCTTCTGGAATTGTGTTTTTAATTCACAAGAACTTTCTTATTTTTGTTTTCTCTATGTCTCCCAGCCCCATAGAATGCCAATATTCATTAATGTGTAAGTGTCCTAACTAATTTTTAAGAGTTTTTTCTTTTCTTCTTCTATATAGACTCTTTTTCTCTAAGTTGATTTTCTGTTTATCAGGTCTATTCTATATTTAGAGGCTTTTAAAAAGATGATTGGCTATTCTTTACTGTTTATTCAAGAGTAAGAATTGGACTAAGAAGGTGACCCCAGCATGTTGGTGGGCCATTGATTGGGGGAACCCCTGGTATTACTATTTTTAGATCTCTCCTTTTTGGTCAGATTGACAGAATGAGGAAGGAAGAAGAAGCTTCTTACCTCTAGCCTGAAAGGTAAGAGTCTGGCGCTTAGGTGTTGGGAAGACAAAGTTAGTTCAGCTCTGCTTTCACCATTTACAGTTCATATAAAATCTTTTGGTTTATGTTGTTTGCCCTCATCTTTAAATGTGTATGATTTCTTCCATGATGGAATTCCTCCTGATAAATATTCTTTCTAAGCAATGAATTTAAGATCTGCTGAATTGGGAAGAGGTAGCCTCTTAGGCATGTGAGGTGTGGGAGAGAATTGAGGGTTCTAGTAGCTCTTAGACATTTTTCCTTTATCCCTCTTTTTTTCCACACCTCTCCCACTCCTGTCACATACCACAGCATCAGAGATCCGTATCTGTTTGTCCTTAACTTTCCCTGCTGCTGGCCTGGGGTTTGATTCGCTCTGGCCTGCCAAATCAACTGCTATTTACCTACTGGCTGCTAAGCTTCTAAAGCAATGTTGTTTTCTTGCCTAGTCTCCTTTTCCTCACATTAAAAAAATCCTTTTGCTACAATTGAGTGTAATTGAGTATGCTTTATTTTACGTTGTAGTCTCAACCTCTTTAAATTTATCAGGTCTAGAAACTTTTTGTGCTTTAAATCTTACTTAAAATAGAATCTCTTCTGAGAGACCTCACATTATTCTATGTAAAAAAGGCATTCCTTAACCTCATGTTTATTCTCTATTTTAGTTCACTGTACATTTCTTTATAGACCTTTTAAAAGTACTAATTGTCCTTTTGGTTCATTTTTCACATTTTCCTGTCTGCTCCATTAAACAGGGGCTACGGTCATGTTATATACTCTTTTATTCCCAGTATTTGGCACATAGTTGATCTTGAGCAGACATTTGCTGACCAAGTGAAAGGACAAATTATACATAGACTGAGTGACTTCTTAAGACTGATAAAAATTTTCTCAGTTTTCTTATGTGTAAAAAAATAATGGCAGGGTAATAAAATTAGCACCTACTTTATAGTATTGCAAGGCTTATAAAAGTCAAAAGAGTAAAGTTCTTAGAATCATGCTTGGCATATAGTAAACACTAGAAAAATGCTAGATTGTTTAAAAACAATCTTCAAAGAGCTAAAATTTTATATCTAATTATTGTTTAGTTTTGGTTTTGTTGTATGATGTATTGATATATTCTTGAGTGTTGTGTAGTGTTCTCTGAATCAACAGTACAGCTCAATTATAGCCCCAGATCAATCATGAATATCTCCTTGGACTTTGGTACTGTCACGGAAGAGACAGAAACCAGGAGGCCATATATTCTCCAGAAGTTATCCACATAGTGAGGTACTTAAGGACAGTGCTAACTGGCTACGATTCAACTTCTTTTTATATTTAGTTTTGGAATGTCTGCATCTTCTTAGGGAGCAGAATTTATTTTCAGCCCAATCATTTTCTTTTGAAATTGAACCACATTTATTGGGTAGGTGGTCGGTAATTCAAATATGTCTTGAGTATTGAACTTAGCTGTAGAAACTTAAAGAACAGTTCATAGTCATCAGCCTTTGTTTGTCTCTGAAATTAATGAATTTATATCAACTCACTCCTTAGTTCTTCTGAGATCAGATGATATCGGGCACATTCAGGGTGGTATGGCCTTAGATGCTCTTTGGTTCCTTAAAAATCCATGACTTTATAAACAGAGAGCTCAGCACAGTTTAGCAGCAAGAGAATATAGCACTTTTCTAAATCTATATGTCCAAGTTTATATGTCCAATCTATATGTCCAAGTTTTCTTGAACTGACCAGTAATGCTTTTGTTTCCCGTTCCCCTTGAAGTTTCAAGTACAGTATTCAGATGTCTTATCAAATCAGTTAGGAAATATAAACTTGTGAGTCACCCTTTTGATGAGTTGTTAAGTGCTTAAAATTTGGACTCAGATTCTTTCATTTCAAAATCTTGATTTTGAGAAAGCTGACAGTAAATTTTAAAAACAAGTTTCTATAACAATCTTATGTCAAAGTAAAATAGAGCTTCATATTTCATTTTGAATAATTACTAATGTCCAGCAAACACTGAGCTTGAAGAAAATTTACTGCTTTTATCACTTTATCCATCATACCACAAAATGGATTTACTTTCAAAGTTCATTGAGCTCTCTAACCAATACTGGTTAAAAAGCTGAAAAAATCTTCTCTTTTGACTTAAGTAAATTCTTCTTTTCCCTTTTTAATTGCAAATGCCCTGTCTCTGACAAATGAAGTGTGTCTGTGCTTAGACTTTTTCCAACTGTTGAGTAATTGGGTCTTACTAATTCATGTGTGAAAGCTAATTGGATGAGTTTATGTATATGTGTATTTTTTAATGTCCTAAAAATGTGCAATGGGCCACAGCTAGTTCAAACATGTCTCTTTGTGGATGACGTATTAGAAACTGACTATTATTTTTGTCTTATGTGACCTTGGGCAAATTCCATATCCTCTGTAAGTTGGAGTTTTCTCAGTGGTAATAAGGAAATAATAACAATACAGCCATTGCATTTATGTTCACTAACATACAGTAAACATTAAAGTTTAGAATTATTTGTGGTTATTGTGACTTTCTAGAGGTTGAGGATTATGTTTCATTTATTGTTGATTTATTAGCACCTCAAAGTGCCTGGTCAATCAATGTCTGATGAATGAATAAGAACACTGATATCCTTTCCTTTCCTTTTATTTGTTGCTTAATATCTAAGATATTCTCTACAACTCTGACACACTATTTTTCACAAGTTAAATGCTCAAAAAAATTAATTGAATAATGTATGTAGAAGTACTTTGAAACATGTAAATGGTTATACAAATATAATATTTAATGATGCTGTGGATGATGATGTGATGGTGTTGGTGTTATTGGAATTCGCTTGTCAAAGAACAGAAGTATTCTTTGCTGACCTTTCTTGTCCACTGAAAATGCCAAGTAAAGTTTGCTATTTGGAAATAACCCTGAAGAAGAACATCTATGACAGTATGCAAATATTTGGAAGAGTGGAACAAGGCACTGTGTGACATCTGACATCTTTGGATTGTTTTGGCCCTGTACCTATGTATATCCTTTCTCATTACTCTTCAATTATATCTTTTGTGTTTTTGCTTTTAGTGAGAGAGGTTGACCTTCCTCAAGAGGGTAACATTCTTTGATCAAGGATTTGCAAAAGACTGTGCTTCTCTGCTAGAACTTCCAAACAACATTTCCTTGCTTTATTGCCCCTACATCTTCATTTATGAATTTCTTTATTATTAGCTATTTTTATTTATTATTCTCAAAAATGTCAGTCTTTGAATATATAACAGAATTTTAGTACCAGATGCTGCTGGGGAAAGATAGAAAAGAGAGAGAGGAGAGAAGAAAGGAAAGACAGGAGAGAGTAGAATGAAGGAAGGAAGAATAGAGTGGTTATACTTGATTTTAGCGATACAAGATTACTACTGTGTTTTCTTTACCCCACCATTTTAAGTGACAGAGTTTTACATTGAGAAAGTAAAAGAAGAACCTGCATAAAACAGCTATTTGTGCTAGTAATTTATTATCTACGACGTGCTACTCAATATGCTAAGGAGTTGATACATGTAATGTTTTAAAATTCTTATAGCAATCCAGTGAGATGGGTATCATTACCCTCATTTTATAGATTAAGAAATTGAATCTGTTACTTTACTCAAGTTCTCATTGTTAGTAAGTAAAAGAGCCAGAATTCACATGAAGCTTGAGTATTAGTTTTATCGTGGCTCTTTTAATTTCCTATAGTCTGAGACTCTTGGTTCCTCTTATTTTTCCATGTGTGAAGTGAATTTTTTCCTGTGTGTGTGAAATGCTCTTATTGTTGGGGACAGGAAGGGGAAGAGGACTGAGATGACTTTTATAGTACCTGCAGAACACCATAGATGGATAATGAAGCAGATGATGAAAGGTTTGGAGAAGCTGAATGTGGGGTCAGAAGTAGAAATATGGAAACTACAAGGCCTATATTTTCTGTGTCCCTGTGGTCTTCCATAGAAACCTTGGGGATGGGAATGTATTCTAGGTGTTGGGAGGCTTGGTTTCTCTGGAGATACCTCTTCTTGGCTTGTAGATGGCCAGCTTCTTGCTTGTCCTCACTTGGCTTTTCCTTTGTGCTCTTGCATTCCCAATGTCTCTTGAGTGTCCTAATTATTTCTTATAAGGACACCAGGCAGGTTGAATTTAGGTGATACCACCATACTGGTTTCATTTTAACTTAGTCACCTTTTTAAAGGCTTTATTTCCAAATACAATCACATCATTAGGTCAGAGTTACAACATACGAATTTTAGGTGAACACAATTCAGTCTATAACAAATGGCTTTTTAAAGTATGTATAAAGAAAAGGGTGGCTACTTCTGAAGAGCATGTAACTGTAATTGAAGAGAGAAGATGAAGATTGAAAGAGAAACTGCTGGGTGTTTTGATGAGGCTGCTGGTGCTCATGTGGGCTTATTGACCAGTCATGTGACCATCTCTTGTGTGCAAAGCTGGAATGCAAATGAGTTTTATTTACATCCTCAGCACAGTTACAATTACTACTTGCCAGGGACCTTTCTGGCTGTTCTCATTAGTTGAAAACATGAAAGTTGCATCTAGGACTGCTGAGATTTTGTTGCATTCACCAATATACAAATTAGTTTGAATATTTTTTCCATCCTGTTCTGTAAATTTTCTTTCGTAACTTTCCATTTTCTTCTTTCTCTCCCCTCTTTATTCCTTTTCCTCCATCATTCATCAATAACTTATCGAACACCTACTAGGTATCTGGCATGACACGTAAAGAATCCATAATCTATTACAAACATATGCATATATGTGTGTATTATGTGCAATATACATATATAAAACCAAGTGATAAATATATTATAAAAATATTAATTCATATGTTCATTTAGTCCTGTAAATATATCGAGTGCCTACTAAGTGCTGGACAGAATGTTAGAGTTGGGACAGAGACATGAGTAAGATACAGTTTCAATATCTTCAAAAAATTTACAACATGGTATAGAAAAATAAACAGGTAAGTAAACAGAGACAATACCATGTGAATATGTAAACTATCAGAAGATCTCAAAGAAGAAAATGATTCTGGCCTCTGCTTTCCCATGCATGTTTGGAGATCCACTGAAAGGAGCTATTATTTTTGCAAAAGCAACTATAAAAAGAACATCCATGCTTTTCACAAACATCTTTGAATGCTTGCAATCATTGTGTAGTGACAGTTTTAGCTCTTGAATTTTGAGCAAACTGTACCATTGGGGAATCTCTGATTTTTCTTTTCTTTGAGTTTATTGTCCACATCCTGTGCTGTCACCAACTGTTGTTTTAGGTGATGAAATGATTAATAGTATTTCTGAAACACTCTACAGAAACCTGCTGGATATTAAAACTTGAGAAAAGTCACAGAAACGAAACATTATTGTAATAGCGGGTGAGCAGAGAGCCTCTGTTGGCCTAGCAAAAATTTCAAATATTTTGAACTTAGAGCTTTGTGTTTATATGGGGGTTTCTTGTAATGTGCTTTTTAAAAAACGTATGATGAACAGCAGATGAAAAATACCAAGAAGAAAATGGATTTATATAGATTATATAATTGTTATATATTTCAAGTATCACCTACTTATACCTTATCACAGGAAAAAAATTATTTACAACCAAATACTTACGAAGGTGAGACAATGGATATAAACTTGTTGCGTTTTCCAGAGCTGATTTGCTTGCTATACAAACTGAAGATATTGTTATCTGCAACCTGGACATTTTTCTGAGAAAATGCTGACCATATAGAAATAGTTCAGGAAGTAAAAGAAAAGCAAATCTGATAAATGGTATACATAGTTTTTAGAATGAAAGAATAACCTACTGCTGAAAATTGCTGTCATGCAATGAACATTTACTATGTGCATGTTGACTTCAGTTCAGAATTGTACTCAAGAGTATGTCACAGTGAAGTGCTGGATTGAGAGTCAGGAAATCTAAGTGCTAGTCTAGCTCCGCCGTTGCCTGCCTGTGTGCCTCATTTCTCCCATCTTTAAAATGAAATGATTATAGGAGAGTGTCTAGGGTTGTCCCGGTTCTGACACTTTATCTTTTGCTGATACTTCGTCCTACATCTATCAAGAGCATTTTGACTTTCTTTAAGTTGCTTAAGCCAGCATTTCAGTTAGAGTGCAGCCAAGAGCTTATTTCCGTGGGCTATTGGGAACAGCAAGGCCTTGCTTCTCCAGGACTTGATCTGTCTTCTGTTAACTGCTGACAGTGAGCCATACCGTCTAAAAGGCTCCCTTGGTAGCCTTAAAGATTGAAAGGACAAATGGACAATATTGAGAACTCTGTGGAAGAGGAGACCAGAGAGACGTTGATCATCATGGCTCCTTGGGATTTGCAAAGAGGAATGACTAGAACTGGGCCAGTCACTACAGCCAGGTCAAAGGTCAGGTCAGGAATGTGGACAATGCTGGTGACTCCAGGTAGGTCTAGGAGGGTAAATGAACCAATTTAGGCCCTCCTGAGTCTTGAGATCTGAGCAGCCAAGCTCAGAAAGCTATTAGGAAGTCTCTTAATTTATAAAATTCCTTGAAAGAAAAATGCGTCATTTATTTTTTGTATCTTTATTACTGCATAATCATTGCACTCTTACTTAATACTCAGCAAATTAATCTATTCTGGGCATAGTCATATAGTTTAAGCATTAACAAAACATGCTTTCACCATCATTTATTAATTTAAAAAATCTGATTTGATTAATGCCATTATGTAATGGACTCCCTATTTTTTCAAAAGGATTTTTAGAATATTTTAGAAAGATCTTCAAGTTTTCTCCTTCAATTTTAGTTAAGCAATATTAAGTATAACTCTGGTGACAGAGGTTTTGTATCTACTATTATTTTGCTAATAATAAGCTAATTTGGGGAAAATTAGAAAATGATTGGGATATTACTTTTCTTAGTGATTAAGAAAGTAATAATTTGTGACTAGGATATTAAACCAGCTAACTAAAAATAATTTTTTATGCTGAATACAATTATAAGAAATTAAAAGTCTTTGGTAGTTATTTCTATCATGGAATTCCAATAAAAATTTATCTATGTTCCTTAAAATACTGATTAAATTTCTGTATGTAATCATTAAAAAAGATAATATGTATGCCTTATACACATTACAAGATGATTCTTCTTCTTTATTTTTTCTTGGTTTTATTTAGTTGCTTCCAAGATCCGGTACTTGCAGGAATATCATAACCGGGTTCTTCACAACATTTATCCTGTACCATCAGGAACAGATATTGCAAACACCCTGAAATACTTTTCTCAGACCTTGTTAAGGTAAGCCTTAAAACAACCTATACTTTGAGAGAATTAGTAGATAGTATTGTTGAATTTATTGGGGTCTAAATTTTTATTGAAGTGTAAGTTTTAAAGGGCATTAAATTTTCTAGTGCTCTGCCAGAAGAGTCTGGACTCCAGTCCTCTGGGTGTATATAGCAGATTAGACCCCACGCCTACTTGGAAAATGGGTTGTTTGGCTGTTGCCTGTTTTCCTCAGTTCAATGTCTTTTTAAGAGATCTATAAAAGATAAGGTTCTCTGTTTGGCACTAATACTGTGCTGGATTAAAAGTAGAGCCTATATTGCTTACAATTAAGAATAGGGCATACTTTGATCTAAAAGAAAATCATAATTATGTGGGATTTTAGGTTCATTACTAATATGTCCTTTTTCCCTAAGTGTAATATATGGCAATAACAGTTATTTTAAATCTGTGCAACACTTCATGTGTTGAACATGGTTTACAGTTGATACCAAAATTCTGTGTAGGACAGGGAAATAAAACGTAGGAACTTTTTATACTACCTACTTTTATTACAAGATAGAGATTTGAGGGGCCTCTTGCCTTCTTACACACTTCTCATTAGGACAAATGAGCAGGATGAACCTTTCCAGTAAAGGCCTATTTGGGGAAATAATGTTAAAGGAGTCAGAAGAACACTTTGCTCTCCATTAAATTCCAAGGCTTGATCTCTTCCATCACCATGACCTTCTCTCTTTAAATCTGATTTTGGAAGTACATGAATTCACTTGCTACTGTTCCTTTTAACTGTAGCAGTAGAAATTTTGTAGGTTGAACAAATTCAGAATGCCACTGGAGTTTATAGTGGCCTAAGGCTTTCCTGTGGGCAGACAGGCTGAAAATTGAGTAGAAAGAAACTTCGTGAAATCAAGTCAGTAGTAGTCTGTGCAGCTTCCATCTCTTTGTTCTCCTTATCCTTTGGAAGATCTTTTACGTCTTTAGAATCCTCACTATACCTGTTCTAGACTGAAGTGATTCTATTTAGCAGCTACATAGACGTTAAACTTACATAGTTAGGACCCTGTTACAAAAAATTTCCTTTTTTTCCCAATTGCAGTAATTTCACGGTAATAATCAGATAAATTGATGCACCAAAGCATCTGATTCTATTCTTTTGAATTAATTCTCCTTTTGTCTTTGAGGTCAGTATCCTCAATGGGAAACACTATCCTTTATTACAAAGTTTGAAAGTTCTCAAGATGAGGGACGCTTTTCAGTAGGAAGCATTTGTGAATTCCATGTGCAAAGAAACTGTGAGACCCTAATTGGTACTTCAGGGCTTGCCACTTAGGTCTTTGTAATTGTGCCAGAAAGTTAAGAAATTTAGGCTACTGAAGTCAAGGTTTCAAGGCATGAAAATTCTATTTTCTTATGGATTGTTAGATTATGGTCATAGATGATAGCATTTTAATGGTAAAACTGGTGTTAAAGTAGTTTGTTCACGGGACTTGGTGGAGAAGATTCTATACAACTGAACCAAGTCTATTTTCAAAGGGAGGCAACATCAGTAACAACCACTACTGGTAATAGTGGCATTAGCTATCATTAGCATAGCAATATTATATTACAGTAATAATTATATTTGTTAAGGACCATTCTGAGCACTTTAAATGTGTCATTGCATTAAAGCCCTCATAACTAGATAAGTTTATTATACCCATTTTGTAGATAACTAAACTAAGATACAGGGTGATTAAACACATTACTTGAAATTATTTATCTAATGTTTTAGAACCAGACTTTACTTTGGTGTTCTAATTCATAGCTCAACAATTATGCTATATGGCTTTCACATAGTGCTACTATTCAATTGCATTTAGCCATTTTCCTGTTTCTAGGACAAAATGTCCAACAACTTAAAGGATAGGAGATTTATTTGGCTTACAGTTTCACCCCATAGCTGACTGACTCCAAGATGGAAACAGCATGGTGAAAGGACCTAGTAGAGGATGGCCGTTCATCCCATGGCAGCTGGGAGAGAGGCAGAGAGACAGACAGACAGACAGAGACAGAGACACAGAGACACACACACACATTGACAGAGACAGAGATACAGAGAGACAGAGAGAGACAGAGAGAGAGACAAGCAGAGAGATGAGGAGGGAGAGAGAGAACTAGATATATTCTTCCAGGTCAGGATGCTCCTGGTGACCTACCCCCTCTGACCAGGTCCCAATTCTGAACACAAGACATTTGAGGGCATTTTAGATCTAAACCATAATATGAATCATATTACAGGGACACAGTAAAAACTTGATTTGGCTTTTGAGAATGGTAAAATTCATTATGAGATCATAGAGAAGTTTTTACATTTTTTATTGTATATTTGTGATACATAATAATTACATTCATATTGGGGAATTATTATATCTACACAATTGATATTATATATATGTATTACATCTTAAATCATTTTTACTTCCCCTTTTCCTTGCCCTCTCCTCTTTTCCTGTCCCCAGTTTTCTTCTCATCTTCACAAAGTAGAGTAGTTTGGCTCACAGTGAGATTAAAAGACAGGAGTGCTTAGTATAAAGATTTGCCATCTTTCCAGGAGTTAAATTGAGCCACACCTGAGGTGCAATGGACAGCATTTCAGTTCCCAGAGGTTTTGGTTCTACCTGCCACTCAGCAGTCAGTTGTGGATAGGGGCACACATGTGCAGGCGCATATACACATGAAAACATACAGAGGGAGAAGAAAGAAGACAGAAGAATGTAATCACATATCGTGGCTTGGACTTCAGTATCTATAGGTTTGACTCTTGAGCTGAACCTGATACATTTTCTTTCCTCCTTTTACGTATTCCAGTTTTTTAAAAACTGGAAATATAAAATTTCAAACTCTTATATATTGAGACAAATTATGATCACTTTCATAATCATTATCACTGTGGACTACACTTGTATTTTTATTCCTTCATTTTATTTATGCTATTGGAAAGTTCAAGACAAATAAAATGGTCTAAGTATTGATATCCAAGATTATTGACAGTAGTAAGATTTTCTACTATAAATGAGATGGTTCCCTTTGATTTTTATGTAATTTTTACACATTCAGAAGCACTTTTGCTTTAGAACTCAGTTTCTTAGAAAGAAACAGGAAGAATTAGAGATGAGTTTTCACAAAGTAACCTTCTACTTGGGTATCCTCAATGAAGTTAAAATTATTTTTTGTTAAAATATACATTTTACAGAATTCCAGAAGCTGTATCTGAGTCAGAATTACATTTTTAAATCAATAGTCTTAGAGTTTCATGCATGCAAACAGCCCTCACTAATTTCAATAGAGTTTTGTGCCTATTTTGAAAAGCAGAGATTAGGCTAGATGTTTAATTAATTCAACCCACAGGAGAGGACAGATTATATTTTACCATAGTTTACTATAAAATTAGTTGAAGAGTCCACATATGATCACTTACCTCATAATTAGACTCAGAGTCCATGGAGGATCCTAAACTCTGGTCATAGAGGGAAGTACTGTGGCAATAACAGTTATTTTAACAGGTATTCAGCATGCTAGTCCTTGTGCCTAGAGTGGTCATTTTTCCAGTAGCAGATCATAAGTGCCTGCTGAATGAACTGACTTTCATCCAAATTTCGCCTGGCTCAGGAATCCTTCTAGAGCACTTTCAGAACCTAGGAGTGACCTGGAGTCCTGGGTAAAATGATATCCAAGTTCTGAATTACACTCATTTTAATTTAGTATGGACCTAAGTTTGGGAATAGACACAGTTTACATGGAATTTGAAAGTTTAGTTTTTTTTGCTTTTAGTATTGGAAACAACTACAATGATTATGTGGTGTAACACCCCTCACTACTATGGAGGAGTCTTGTTAATTTTATATTAGAAGCATTCTGTGGTTGTATTTTAAACATCAAAGGCCTGTAAGAACCTTGTCTTTTATCAGATAGAACATTTAAAGGTTCCCAGTCTTCTTACTATTACAGACATTTTTCTGAAATTCTTAACCCCAGATTTTTCTTCTGGTGCTATTCAAGCTGTTAACATATTTTTTAAAAAAGCTATTATATTTGGGGAAAGCTACTTGCTCCTAACTTTTTAGAAAATGCTTAATATGTTTTTAAAAAAATTCTAATCTCAGCCCAATAATCTTAATGTACTTTCTAATTGCTTACAAATGTGTATCTTCAAGTCCTTGAAATAGCTTTAAAGCATAGTATAATCAGGAAAGTTTGCTTAGTGCACGGAGGCAACTCAAGTGTCAAAATTAATAACTGTATAGAAAATATATTTGGTATGTTAACTTTTTGTGCTATAAACACCTCAGGGCAACTTCTTGTCTTTCCTCACACCCACTGAGGCCTTCTTTCCTTGCTATACTTTGATCATATAAACCAGTGTTTGAAGAGAGAATCTCAGTGAGGTACAGGAAGGGCAAAAAGTTGACTTCTGGGTTGAACTCTTCTGAGCAAGGCATTCTTAATATTCTTTTTGGTTGGGTTTATAAACCTGTGGGGAAAATGGTTCATCATTCCCAAGTTACACAGTTTGGTTGGGGAAATAAGTTTTATTTTCTCTGAATAAACTTCACAAAACATCATAAAATCACAATGCATTCAACATTTATTCATGAGTCCTTCTTAAGTTTCTGCACAAGTGAAAACATTTCTTTACATTGAGACATGAATGGTAATTTAAAACTGGCTTCGCAGATAACTCATTTCCCACCATTTTTTCCCCTCAACTTCACGTACTTATTAAACCCAAAGGCAGTGAAAGAATTTTACTGCTTCAGGGCTGACATTCTTCCCTTCCTGCTTGGAGAAAGCTGTTTTTGCTATCATCTGTTAATCCCATATATACAGGAAGTGAAAAATATCAAAGTAGAGCCTCCAAAGTTGATTGGCTACAGTTTGTTAGATTATATCAAGCTTTGAGCCAGGTGTGGTGGTGCACACCTATAGTCCCAGCTCCTTTGGAGGTTGAGGCAGGAGGACCACAAATTGAAGGCCAGCCTGGGCAATTTAGATTCTGTCTCAAATGGACAAGAAAAGAAAAAGAAAAAATGATTGGGGGTATAATTTAGTGCTAGAGAGCTTGATTAGTATGCATTGAGGGTCTGGGTTAAATCTCCGGTATTGGAAAAAATATATTTATATATCAAATATAAATATCTATCTGTCTATGTATCAAACTTTGGGAAAATAGCAAGGTATAGTTGAAAAGATAGTGTGTTATATTTCTCCCACCACAGAGAAGTTTGGTCATAGTACTAAACTTAAAGGATAGTATAAAAGTATCATTAATTTATTATATTCAGCTATTTTTATTCTCTAAGGCAAAATGTTGCTCTTATGTCTTTTCTGTAAGATCCGCATCTTGTACTTTTGAAAAGATGCTGGTGGAAAAAAAAAAAAGAAAAGATGCTGGTGGAAAAAAAAAAAAGAAAAGATGCTGGTGGAAGGCCAATTTGAGACTGCAGTTTGGGAAATAATATACTTACATTTGTTGTGATTCTAAAGGAATTTTCTTTGGGATAGAATCCTATAGGATTAAAGCAAATTTTTGGTGACTGTGCTTATCAAGAATATAATATTTTGGGTGATTCTCTGAGGAGTAATTGAGTTATATGAAAAAAGGATAAAGTCTGATAGAAAATATGGTGGCATTTATAATTGATGTAGGCAGGCAGAGGTAACTGGACTGTTGAAATCATCAATTATAAAGTATAAGTTTACAAAGTCAAATACATCACACACACGCAAAGGTAAATTATAATCCCTTCAAAAGTAAAAAAAAAATTAAGTTATTTATTGCTAAGAAGTATTATATAACTATTCTGAAATTATTTTTATTATCAATTGTTTTTCCCTGGACATTGGGTAACAGAAGACAAAGGAAATCGAGGTAAATTAGGCACATGGAAAATAAAAAGCATGTAGTCATTTTTCTTACATTGTAACATATTTTTGCACTAAGAATAAATAAAAATTAATATAAACTTGACATAGCAAGCATGCTTGACACTAACCAATTTTTCACATCACTATAAAACTATAGATGTAATATCATTAACTAAGAACGTAATAATGTTTTATGCACATAAAGTGTTAAACAAGATTATTTTTATGTAATGAAACATTTATAAATTGTTATCTGTTTTGACTGACATATAAGTATATTATAGAAAAGCACGTTGTAAGTGCTATTGATATTACATAATGTACAGCTATTGTCTTTAGTGATAAATAGTATAACCTAATTTTAAAAACCTAAACATTTGCCTAAGTAGTAATTTCTTTTATTTTTAAATTAACTTTTTTGCTTTATTGCTTTTACTAAAAGGTTTTTATTTTAAAATTAAGGCTAAAAGAGAAATAGTTTATTTTTAGAAGTTATTTTTCTTCCCATTAAACTTTTTTTAACTTTCTAAATTATCTTTCCTTCAGTTTGTAGTGAGTTTATTGAATAATAACGTAAGTAGCAGCAGTAATATGAGGCCGTACGATGTGCAGCTATATGACAGATACTGCTTGTTTAGTCTTTAGAATTTTGCAGGTAACTTTTTAATAAGCCACTGTTTGTATTCATAAAATAAAATGTTTCCTCCCCAACATGCAAAATTTTAAAAAAGACACGTAAATAACCATTATCATTAGTTCACAAACATATGCTATGGACCATCTACTATATATTATTTTATAGCTTTTCCAATGTAGTTTAGCTAACATTTTAGAAATATGTATTATTTCTAAATTCATATGCCTGTTTAAACTTCATTATTCAAATGATACTGACAGAATGTCATGAAACAGTATCATAATATACATATAGACATTATTTTGATGCAATAAACATGTGCTTTTTAAGACTTTCTTAATAAACACACATGTTTATTCTTTGCTAAAACATGTTTCTACAAGTGCCATACCTATATTTTGCAAGTTTATACTTACCTAATTGAAACTTTCTTGCTGAAAACTTTTCTTTAAAAGCTCCCTATAATTAGAAATAAAAGCCCCTTCTCATTAGACAAAGCTTTTGTTTTTACTTCCAGGAATCTACTCCTTTACCAAATTAACATACTGTAAAACATAGGTTTGGCACTGAAACATGCATTTTTATATTTTTGCTCCTTACTAACCAGATAACACATGAGATGCAATGAAACCTCCACAAAGTAAACTTGTGTTACTGATTTCTCTAAGCACAACACTATGTGACTGATACTGGATTTGTAGATCTTGCTGGCGTGGCAATTGCATCTTATGTGGGTTGTATCTGGTGTTTTATTATTTGTTTTAGAGTGTCATTTCAATGTAATGTGCTGTTCTTTGTGTCTTTGTTGTCTCTTTTTTTTCTTTGTCCCCCCAACAGCATTTTGTCCCGCACAGGGAAGAAGGAAAATCAAGATGCCTCCAATTTGACAGTGCCCATGACCATGTGTCTTTTTCCTGTGCCATTCCCACTCACCCCATCTCTAAGACCGCAGGTCAGTTCCATCAACCCTACTGTTACTCGCTCCCTCCTTTACAGCGTCCTGCGAGATGCTCCTTCAGAACGCGGCCCGCAAAGTCGTGATGCTCAGTTGTCAGACTACCCTTCTTTGGACTACCAAGGCCTCTACGTGACTTTGGTGACTCTCCTGGATCTAGTTCCTTTACTACAGCACGGCCAACATGGTAAGCATTTAGTTGAAGCCTTGGAAAATGTACATGTGTGCTTATGAATATATATAATACGGAGCAGGGGGCTAGTTGATATTTGTCACCAATTACTTGAAAGCGCTTTGTGTGGCTAAAGTCTTTCTTACACTGAAACTTCATTATGGTGCTTCCCACCCTATCATTTGAAAGATTGCAATACTGAGGGGTGGTATCCTAGTGGGCCTGTGTTAGGGGAGAATGGGCTGGAAATTGGAGGAAGAATATATCAAGAAGCTCTCTCTTCTTCCCTGATTGATTTATTGTGGTGACTCTTGTTGAAATCATGATTGGGAGCCAAGATTTTAAAACTTGCCCCCAGAAAATGTAAAAGGTGGAGACTGAAAAACAGACACGAATCCACTGATGGATTGTGAGTTTGTGGGGCAAATCACACAATCTGTCTGGAACCTCTTGTTCTTATCTTAAAGTCAGAAGGTTAGATAAGAAATTTCTAAGAATTCTTCCGAACTTACCTAAGAACTTTTCCTAATGTACATTCTATAATTAGGCTAAATAATACATTATTAATACAAAATACTGTATCAGGATATTATACTGTATAGTGTTAGTATGGTTTAGAATAGAAGAGAGCTTCCTTTCTTATATCTTGCCCTTTCTACTGTATGTCTTGAGCTAATTTCATTATCTTGATTGCTTACTAAAATTTCCTAACTCATAAAAAATGTAGTAATATCCAGTATTGCTTGGACTATGCAATATAAATATGGGAAACCCAAATGGAAAACTGTACAGTAAGAAAAGAGATTTGTTGCATAAAATGAACTTTAGGACATTAATATTCTTAACTTCAAAACACTGATAATTTGGTTACTGGAAGTATGATAACCAAAGATTCACTGTACAGAAAAGCTAGAATTTTGGAAACAGGTGGCTGTCTGTGGGGCGATTATTTTGCCTTTAAATACAGATTTTTCTACTTGATTAATAGTTTATTTAATATTTGTGTTTCTAATACATTTAAAAAATGTGCTTTTGTAAAAATGATGCAATAATGATTATTGAATTTGTTTTCTTCTTATCTTTACAATTGTGCATTATAGTGAATATAAAGTGTATAAATTTGTGAAGTTCATTTTTGTGTATTTTGTGGTCATCGTAAGCCTCGTTGCTTTTATCATGATCCTCTCCCAGCTCAGAATCTAAGTGAGACAAATCTGACCGTGAAACTTTCAGAGCTTACTGTAGCATTGAGCTTGTGAGTGCCACTTCTTTGTGGAGCCCAGTGCTGGTGCTGAGCTCATCTTGGACCTGCCTGCTCCTGTCCGCTGAGTTAGGGCAGACTGCCTTTTATCTTCAGAGTCACTTGATTAAGATAGATATTCAACTTGGTAAATGACAACCAATGTAATTGTGATTGATGTGTAAATTGTGACAACTCAGGGGTGATTTGTAGTTTGACTCTTACTCCTACCACTGTTTTGTAACTTTATTCTTGTTATCTATCCATTGTGTTCTTGTTCTTCATGGTAGTGCTTACACAATAGGAAAAAATTCACTAGTTCATCTAGTAAATGATTCAGAGAGACAAGGCAGCATTACACCTCTAAGCGTGGTCTGAAGAACTTCAGAAACACCTAGAGAGTTTAGAACGTGGGGTTCTTGAATAAGAGACACTGAGGGGTGGGACCTGAGATCTGAAGTTTAAGCCAGGTTCCTATGGATGCATTTTTTGCATACTGAGATTAAGTACCACTGCACTATGGCTAGAGGCTGGGTCCTCACTCTCAGTCCTGTCAGAGAGTATTATGTAGTGTTTTTTTGTTTGGTTATGTTTTGTTTTCTTGTTGCAATCCAGCAAAAAATACTCAGGTGATCTTTTGCAATCATTTTCCCTCTCTAGATCTTTGTATCCTTGCATGAGCAATACTCCGCATAAAGTACTAGCATTCTATAATTAGGCTCAAAGGCTCAGTGAGAGCAGCTGAGGTGTCTTTGACACACAGTTTCAGGTAATTAGTAAAACACCTGTGAATTTTCCATTTTATTGATTTGAGCCCAGTGCTGACTAACCTTGGATCTCTAGTGAGCAGTGTGGTTCCCTCCTCTCCTTGTTATGTCTGTTGAGATGGCTTATTAATTCTAATAATAATCAGAAGTGACATTAGGAATCAAAATAACATCAAAAAGGTAAATCTGTGAAATAGACAAGAGCATAATACTTTACTATTATACTGAATACAGAAATGAGCTGTCTTCATTGTTGAGCCTTGGCTGATGGCCTGTTGGGAGGTTCAGAAATACTAAAATATATATTTAATGTTATGGAATTATGGAATTATTTAGTTTTATGGAATTTATGTGTATTCTAAAGCTAAATAGTTATTTTTTTAGTGTTCCCTACTGTTCTTCTTGCACAGCTACAAATAATAGCATTAACATTAGCAGGAACAACTAATATTTGTGGAGCACACAGAATGTACTACGCTAACTCCTTTACATTTATCTTACTTAAATCTTCCAACAATCCTTCTAATGACATGAGGTAGGTATTGTTGCTATCCTCATTTAAAAATGTTGATAGATTATTATTAGGAAGCTCTTACTTCCAAGACACTTGATGACCAAGTGCATGGGGTCATGCAGTACCATCTTACTGGGTTCCTTCTTTTGGTGTATCTTGAATCTGCTACTCATTGCACACAGCTCCAGATGTAGGACCACTGTGGGATGGTTGGTGGAGCATAAACAGCTTAGTTATATTTCTAGTTCTTGGCCTTAACTTTGCTAAAACTTCCCATATGTAAATAATCTAACATCTTTGTGCCTCAGTTATCTTATGTGAAATGTAATGGAGGTTAAGAATGCTGAAGGGATTTCAGGATTCATTTTCACAAAGAAAGGGCCTTGAATTTATGAAATCAAGGTGTAATATGAATACCAAATATTACTAATTATTGATACATCATAAATATTGAGGCAAGGTCGTGTAATAGATATTTATATTTCTTAATATTTTCACTCATGGCCATTGACAAGTCCTGTATACATAGTACACTATACTAAGCAGTATGTTTCACAACTCACAGTAGGAAGGGAAAATTAGTTTCTTAAAATGTAAACCAGCTCATTAAACTTAAATGTAAAATTAGTATATTTTGTTAATGACACAATATACAGTGACTGATTACTCAATTTTTTTTTTTAGATCTTGGACAGTCAATATTTTATACAACTACATGTTTGCTACCCTTTCTCAATGATGATATTCTGAGTACTTTGCCCTACACGATGATATCAACGTTAGCTACTTTTCCTCCATTTCTGCACAAGGATATTATTGAATATCTTAGCACATCTTTCCTACCAATGGCTATATGTAAGTTCAATCTTACCTAATACTAGATTATTTTTATGTGTTATACAAATGGAAATTGCTTTTGCTGTTATAGGCTCTTGATTTTCAAGATTATAATGGAATCATTTGCTGTATACATGTACTGTGGTTTAAATTCAGTCATTTCAGCTTTGATATTATTATAAAAATCAAAGAAATAAAAGATAATTATACTTTAGGATTTTTCTATTCACTTAGTTTGGTGTTACAGAAAGAACTTGTCAAAGTGCAGCCTGAATTTCCTACTTATAAGTTACAGTGTTGCCTCTGATGTAGAAATTCTTATCTTTTGTTTTAGAAAGCAGTAGGGTGTGATGCAAAGAGTCATACAGTTGAATGTGTAGATTCTGGTTGCAGCTCTGTTCCTAATTTGCTGTGTGATGTTGGGCACCTCACAATCCTTCTAAAGCATTTTTTAAAGAAATGGATTATGTCTTAATCTATGTTTCAGTGGATAATCTAAAAAGGTTGTAGATTTAGGAATCAAGCAGATCTAGATTTAAATGACGGTACTGCCGCCAGCCAGGTGTGTGACCTTGGGAAAGTTACTTAATTTTTGTTTCTTACCTGTACAATGACAATAATAAGCATAGCTGTCTCTTGAGGTTCTTGTGATTAAGGTGATTAACCTGGAACATTAGTTCAGTGTTAACACAGTGCCTGGCAAGCAGTAATGTTAGTTCATTTCTCTCCTTTCCTCAAATCTTGTTCTATAAAAGTACCTTTATTGATCAAATTCCATTCCTGATAATTGCTCATAATTTTAAATTTAATGTATTTATGACCTTATTAAATGTTGCTCTGTCAACAACTGGGAAACATATATAAATTTTGAGCTTCATTTACTTGTTTTATAATCAAGTTTCATTTCAGGTATGGAATTGTAATTTTCATATCTTTTCAACAAAGGCTGATTTCTGCTTAAATTATATTATTAGCAGGCTGATCATACCATTCATTTAATAGACTATTTGGTCACTCTCTGTTTTGTTCTGTGTAACCTTCTTGATAAATACTTGTTTATGGACATTATTTTCCAATTATAGAGTCATATTTTAAAATAAATAATGTTGACTGTTAAATGTAGGCATAAAATTATTGTTTTTCTTTTTCAAAGAATAGCTGATGAGTTATTAGAAAAATAATAATTAGTTACTATCTTTCTAATAACTAATTTGCTCTATCCCTTTTTTTTAGCAATAAGTTAATAATTTAAGGAAAGGCATTGAATATAACACTTCTGAAATTATATTTGTGATATTTTAGGTATTTTGATAGCTGGCAATTCATTTATTCATACTGGATTATTAATTTCTACTTAGAAATACAGAACCTCAAACATACCTTGTAGTTATGTTAGAATCCTTACACAAACTTCAAATCTTGGAGAGAGCAAATTAGTAAACTGAGTTTACAAAATTTGTGATTAGTGGAGTAATGATGTTTGTTCAAAGATTTAAACAAATTGCTTTATGTCTCTGGGACTTAACTTTTTTTCAAGTGTAAGAAAGGGTTTGGGAAAAATGTGTGGCCTCTAAGGTTATTTCTGGTTTAATAATTGTAAGCTAAATCTTATTTTATGTTATCAATGGACATCAAATTGTATTTTATGTGAATGGCGTGTGTCTTCCACTAATCTAGTCATTGATCTGATTCATGATTTTATTTTGTTGCTCTGGTTTTAGTGTCTTAGTTTTGACCTCATTTCTTAATCATCATTCTGGTAGTTCAGTAGTCGCCAATCTTTAAATCTTTGAAAATAAATCATAGCACCAGGCTTACCACTGCTCTTAAGGTTTGAGCAGAAAAGAAAATATATGTCCCTACATATGCAGTCTGGCAAAGTGTAAGAAATGACTCTATCATGTACTTCAAAATGTGTTCCTTCTTCCCATATGAATCTTTTCAGAAAAGTCTTAAAGAGTATTAAGTCAGGGACATTCTTTTATACAGTTCAGGTGCTTCTTTGGTGTTTGTTATGTAACAAAGTAGTTATAAAGACACAGGTACAGATAGGAGAGATCTAGTTGTAGCTTACTCATGTTAAAATGTATTGATGTGAGGATGTGGGTCTGTTTGTTGTATCTTTTTTTTTGGTCTTTTTGAGACAGAGTCTTGCTGTGCAGTTCAGGCTGACCTTGAGCTCACTTTGTAGCACAGAGTGGTCTCAGACTTGCAATGATCCTCTTGCCTCCGCCTCCCAAGTGCTGGGATTACAGCTGTGCGCCACCACGCCCTGCCTTCTATTTTTGAGTTATTCCAGTATCTAGAAATTTGGACCAAAATGAGACTGGAGCACTTAACTTATTCCAGAATATTTTTATTTTAGGAATGAGATGTTAGGATAAAAAAAATGTTACATTTTCTGAATTCTTGATAGTCATTAAGATGGAAAGTTTTTTTTAAAATTTTCTTTGGTGTGGTGTTCCTAAGATCAAATATAAAATATGGATAATTTTTTCCAATGTTAAGTGCTTATATGATTAATGATAATATCATTGTCTGTATCTGGATGAAGTTATGAGCTTTGAAGTGGGCCTAGTGAGATAACACAGCTCCTTTAGATTAAGTACCTACATAATATATATGTCCTTCATGCCATCTTTGTCAATAAAACAAATGCTATACTTTTATTTTATTTTTATTTTTATTTTTTTTGCGGTACTGGGGATCAAACTCAGGACCCTGCGCTTGCTAGGCAGGCGCTTATTCCACTGAGCTATATCCCCAGCCCCTTATTTTATTTTTAAATAACTCCTTCTGAGGTCTTGTAGAGAAAAGATAACTTTTATTTATTATAAAACTTTCCTTTGACATATTTTTCCTTTTTAACTCCTTTCATAAATATATTTTACTTTTTCCATATATGTGCAATATGCTTTGTTTATAGAAAATATATTAAAGGAGTTACTAAGAATTGAAAAAAAGTCATTTGCATGTCACCATGGTAACTTCTTCCAATAAAGGATCTGTTATTTGTGGACTGAATTGAAATATGGATGTTTGGAAGATAATGCTTTGGCAGAAAAGAGAAAAGACTGATTCCAAATGAACATTAATTGATGTGGGCTACTTTATTTAACATATAGTAATAAAGATAAGGAATTATGTCAATTCAGGATGCTTCTAGTATATCTTAGTATCCAAGATGATGCAGTCTCATGCCGTTTCTTTTCCAATTATTTTTCAAATAAAAGTATTTACTTCTGGAAAAATAAAGGTTTGTTCAGTATTTGCTTTGACTTAAAAGTACTAGTGTATTTAATTAAATCATTTTTTGTTCTATTACTACTATGACATTTGATACTCTTGCAAAAACTAATATTACATAGAAAAAAGATAGTGACCAATAAATGCAAAATATTTATGACATTTAAATAATATTATAATATATGTACTCTATTTTATTAGCTAAGGATTGTTTTTATAAGGTAGGTCTTATTATTCTCTATGAGCTTTATTATCGAATTGTGAAAAATGTTTTGGTACTGGAATTCAGAAGAGCTGCTTTGTAGCCTTTCAGCTGTTGGCAGATCTCATAACTTCATCAAACTTTACTTTGTTTAGCTGTAAAAGTGTCAGTAATTATGACTTCCCCTGTTATATCTCATGTTTGTTGTGAAGACCGTGAGAATATGTGGGAATGACTTTTTAATATTCTGTGACATTGTACCAAGTATGTCATGGGCTAAATGAGAGTCAAATTGTAGACATGTTAAATCCTATTGTAAATAATTCTAATATTCTGAAATTTCCATGTTGTTCTGAAATTTTATTATTTTAAATATTACTTGATGTAAGCTGTAATCCATTAGAGCTTAGAATTTTCTCTCCTTGGTTTGTTGTATAATAATAGCAATTCTTATAGCGGGTTTGTTATAGCATATTCTAGAACATGGTAGTACTTTTACGGCGTTGATTGGCATTCTGTCTTTAAGGATTTTCAGCAACCTCCCAATCTGCAAATATTTGAATGCTACATAGACCTCAGGGCCATAATTATTAGTCTTTCCTTTATACTAAAGTGTTATGCCTTTCTGAAGATGTGGTTATCATATGCTAAGACCATCTCTAATGGAACAAATCACCTCTGCTCGAGCAGAGGAGCAACGATCTGTCCCTCCAGGTAATGCAATCTGGCAAAGTGTAGGAAGCGGCTCTCTCATTTGCACCAGAAGGTGTTCCTTCTTCCCTTAGGACTCCCTGTGTTGAGTCATCTTCTGAATATATAAAAAATATAAAAACATATAATGTCAGGGACGTTTATTTTAAAATATTCTAACTCAGAGTACTTCTTACCAATATCTTTCATTAGAATCAATCCAATAAATTGGTCTTCTGTTTCCCTTCTTAGCCCTTCTAAGGACTAATTTGTCCCCCTAACTGGTCTTGTTGCCATCTTTCTCCTATTCTCCACAAAAAAGCCACAGCTGTCCTCCAGACATTTAAACCAGATTATGTCACTTCCCCCATCCAAACCATCTAGTTTCCCATCACTTTTGCAAACCACATTCAGCATCCTTACTTGACCCATTAGGCCTTCCGTAATCTGGCCACTGCCAACCTCACTAGTTGGGTCTCTGCTGCTTCTTCTTTTTCTGCTTCTTCATTTGTCCACTTTGCATTGTGCATATTGGCCTTTCTGCAGTTTTACAAAGGTACTGAGCTTTGTGTTTGCTCTATGCTCTTTCCCGTCTCAAAATCCTCCTCCCAAATAGTCACGTGGTTTGCTTCCTTACTGTCTTTAGGAATCAGCTCAAATACTGCATCTTCCAAGATGCCTTTTCTTATCTTCTAATTAACACAGAACCTTCCGTTGCTTTCTCACTATTCCCTTAGCTTGCTTCATGTTTATTCACTGTCATATATTTGCCCTTTCCTCTCCATCAGTGCATAAGAGGTAAGGAAAAAAATACTGTTGAATAAATGAATGAGTAGAACATTTGGCTATAAATTCTAGTGACTTGGACTCTAGTCATAAGAATTATGTTGGTGTTGTCAAGCAAGTAATTTGGTCTGTTTTTTTATAAAGTGACTTTTTCTATATACTTTTTGGAATGGGAATCAGGTAAGAGCTGTAGATCATAATACATCAGAACTATAAAACAGAGGAACATGTTAAAGGTTTAATAATACTCATGGAAAGAGGAATGATGGTAATGATTATTCTGATGGTGCTGGGAGTATAGGGAATAGGACTGAACATTTAATTATATTACCTGAGAACAATATTAGGTATAAAATTTTTTCTTGTTTCGGCTATCTTCTCCCTCCTGTTGTATTTTTGTATTTTTTCTACTCTCACAGGGACAAGCTATACATATGTTTACATTATGCCTTTTAAATAAGATTCAGTAAATGATGTGTGTTTGTGCCTGCTTATTAAATTAGAGATGCACTTATTTATTCATTCTAGTAGAAATCTATGAAATTGCAAGGTACTGTCTGCTTATGTAAATATTAGAGTCAATTTCATATGGTTTTAGCCAGGTGAACACTTTGGCTTTATGGCTAGCTATACTTGAGGAAGAGCACAGATTCATAAGGTAACAGCGACATCCAAAGCTTGCTGAGCCATTGGGGCAGTTCCCCAAATAGACTTCGCCTAAATCATTCAAGACAGTTGGGCATCTCTCCTGTACTCAAAGACCTGTAGGCACAATGACTCTCTTAACAGTAATTTTTTTTGTTGCAAAATACTGATTAAAAGTTTGGGATGAATTGAAACAAAAACAAAAGCACGTGTCCCCAAAACTGCATCTGTCTGTCTGTCAGTGTGCAGTGATTTTCCCCATACTCGAACACCTTAATGGGAATTTCCTTTCTTGTTTCTCTTCCTTCTTAGCAGTATTTCTCAAAGGGAGGTTCAAGGCCAGCTTGCACCAGAATCTCATATACTTATTAGTTTAACGGGGAATTTCCTTCTTTCCAAACTGATGAAGTTAGAATCTCTACATATGGGCTCCCAGGAAACTGAATTTTAAAGAGATCCCTGGCTAAAAATTTGAGAGCAACTGCATCTTTTTCGTTAGCATTTGACTCAAAGTTGTTTTTCTTTAACTACATTTCATTTAATTGTTTACCATCTAAGAACAGTATACTAATCTCTATATCTTTATCTAATTATTAGTACTTATTTATATCATATAGCCAAACTAATTTACTTTAGGAGCACTTACGAGGCATGACTGAAAAATAGGAGGAATGTCTACAATTTAAAAGTCTATTCCAATGCAAGATACATTGCCTTTAATGCCGCTCAGTGTACTCCTTCTTCCAACACACCCACCCCATCGTTCCTGCCACTTTCTGAAGCAGCTCTGGAAGTCCTGTTCTGTGAGTGGCTAAGGTTTGCACTGTCATGGCTGCTTTGATGCCCTGAATCAATGGAAATGTTTATACCTTTGATGATCATTTTCGCTCTGGGGAAGATCCAGAAGTAGCATGGTGCCAGATCTGGTGAATAAAGTAGTTGAGAACACACGATAATGTTTTTAGAAGCCTCTTTTTCTGTAGAATGGCCCCAGCAGTAGTGAATGCCGTATTTTTTATTATACCTTGTAAGAATACTTACAAAACAGGACTTCCAGAACCCCTTCAGGAAGTGGCAAGAATGATAAATACGTGAGGGGGAGGATTTTGAAAGAGATTAACAGCAGTGCATCTTTTACAGTAATAAATTTTAAAAAGTTTTACCTTCACTGTGTGTTTCAATCAGTCCTTATCATTGCAAGGGATTAATAAAAACAAACTCACATTAATGGAAGTCAGTTATGGATCTGTTTTGTTTGTTTCTGTAAAGCTGTTGTAAAGGCCATTGTTCATTATGGTGTTGAATCTATATTCATGTATTTTATATAAATTGCCTTTTTCTTTTTGGAAAAAGGTGAGATACATTTCCCATGTAGTATAATTTCATATAAAACAAAATAAGTCAGGTTTTGGGGTTATTTGTTTTTTAATTGTTGCCTATGTTAATGGTCTTTTATGTATGGGAAGTTAAGAGCTGACTTTTTGAGGGGGTTACACTTTGTACTTATTCTGTTCATGCTTGGTAATTTGCCACATAAGCTCAGGTATAAGCAAAAATTTCTTCTACTTCTGCAGTTATCTCTAGCAAAGAGAAATTTCCATTATATTTGACTCTTAAAGTTCTTCCAATTGTGTGACCTCTCTCAATTACTGTGTTTGGGAAAACAAAGTACCCTTGGAAATAACATATCACTCTCTGTGACTTCCATCAGTGGTAGTCTGGAATGCTTAACTTGATACATTCTTATTTTTTTAAAAAAAGACATGGTAATATACTACTGTTTGATGTCACCATGAACAAGATACTTAAAGATGTTTTAAAAGCAGTATATTAGAGATCATGATTCTACAATTATAAGATGAATTTTGAAGAGAGAAACTTGCTTTGTGATTGAATATTTGTTGGCTTATGATATAATGTACAGCAACTGCATTCAAAAATACTTCATATGCAGCAGCTCAGATGAATAATGAGAATGGTAAGCTTTGGAAAACTAAAAACATTAGTTTTCATGGTAATGAAAATATTGATGATGAAATTACATGTGAAGGTTTAAAAAAGACTGTTTACTGATGTGTGAGCACTGGAAATGAAGTTTAAATTAATATATTATTATTGTACATGATTTTAGATTTGACCGTGTAATTACTTTTTTTAGTTTAATATTTTATTATTTGCGTTTTTTATTATTAAGTTTATTGGTACAATTTAGATATACATGATGATCACAGTTTGTAATAACTAAAGCTTGGTAACAACCCAAATGCCCATCAACCAATGAATGGATAAAAAAATGTGTTTTAGTATGTGTAATTAAGAACTTACACATTATACAGTTTATTTCATGTGTATCTCTACAAGCTAATACATTTAAGTTGGGCTTATATATAAACCTTGTACTTAATTATTGGGAAGTAGAAGTACAATTTTTTTCTTTCTTTTCCATCTAGATATAAACATCTTGGGAGTAGGGATCACACTGAAATTGTTAACTTAATGAAGTCATTACATCACATTTGGGCATTGTTCCTTTTCGTTGTAGATTATCTCTAGGTGTTTGTCGTGGATGTGACAACTTTAGCATTGTATGCAAGAACATTTTTGTAGTTTCACTTGTGGAAAACATCCATTGGTTTGATTGGGACTTTGCTTCAAATTCCTCTTTAGTTCTCATGCTCTATATGAAGTAACAAGTGTATATGCCCATATATATGGATTAAACTGTCTAATACAAAACATTTTGGTTTCAGTGGGCTCCTCCAGGAGAGAAAGTGTTCCTGCCCATGTGAATCTCTCTGCATCCTCCATGTTAATGATTGCAATGCAGTACACATCTAATCCAGGTAAGTAGAAATCTGAACAGCTTGACTAATTCCAATTCCAATTACTAAGTAAGATATCAAACAAAGAAAGCTGGAAGGTTTCATGTAAGAATTTCTCTTGGTGGAATAGGCAGTTGAAGATATATTAGAAATCAGAGTTTTGAATTAAAATAAATTTCTCTTGGATATTACCAGTAGTAGTGATCTTGCTGGCCAGTGATAGTTTTAGAACTTATGAGAGTGAAATTTTAGAACATTTGCTGGAAATTGATTGAATGTAAGTATACAGAAATAGTTAAACTGGAGAATTATAGAAGCCATCTGCAATGTTGACATCTAAAGATAACTGTTCTTAATAATTTGGTAAATTTGCACCTCTAACATCACCTGAATGTCCTTTTACCTTAGAAGAAATTACAAAGGAGGGGTTCATGAGCTCAACCTCTTGAAAAAATTTCAGTGTTCCTAGTATTTGTGTATGAAAGTACTTGTCTCATTGTGACCTGTCCTTGCACGTTATGATGAAAAATAACAGTAAGAAAATCCTATTTTATTTTTATGTCTGAAATTACTAGTGATGCTGGACAGGTTTGCATACGACTTAACTCTGCTTTATTTCCTTTTGTCAGCATAGTCACAGATGAATTTGGGAATCTGACCTAAAAGAGAGCTGACTGTCAGAGTCATGCTAAGATCTGAACTCACTTTTTATTTTCATTTAATGCTTATTTGGACAGTGAGCAAAATTTGTGGCATTCTTTCTAACCTTCTGTTTAATTAAGTTGACTAATTATTGAGCTTTTGACAGAGGATGAAAAAATATGTATATGTTTTCATTTCAGATCTTAATGTTTCTTGGTCTGCAGTGTCAACACCTTTGTTTTTTCTCCCCCTTGAGATAGGGTCTCCCTATGCTGGTTAGGTTGGCTTCCAACTCCTAGGATCAATTTTGTGCCTTCGCTTCATGTGTAGTTGGGATCAAGGCCTTGTCTTAGTCTGGGCTGTTATAACAAAACACCATCAACTGGGTGGCTTGAAGACCACATTAATTTCTCACAATTCCGGAGGCTGGGCAGTCAAGATCAAGTGCTGGTATGTATTGAGAGGACTGCCTACCCTCTTTAGTAGGTGCTTGGCTGTGACCTTCATGGTCTCTGCTTCTTATTTGATTAACAAGTCTGTCTTTAAGTAATATCCCTCTTTTGGAATTACTCTATAAGTAGTCAGAAGAAGTTAGGGGGCTCTTTCAGCACTTGGCACTCACAAGTTCTACCCTGTGCAAAACACTGGGATGTGAACACAGCTCCGCCAAGTTCTTTGCACTCTGTAAACATGACGGCCTTTGCTCCAGTTTCCAGTTCCACATCCCTCGTTTTTGTCTCTCCCTTCAGAATTACCTATACTGTTCGTATTTCTGCAGTGTTCTCTTTTGGGTCACTTAAACACCCTTGAAGAGGATTGGGGCTTTCTCTACAGGTCTTGTCTTTTCTTTTCTTTCTGAGCCCTCACTAGAACTTTCTTTAAAAGTCCACTTCTACTAATGTAGCCTTTTCTAGAATGCACTCCAAAATTCTTATAGCTCCTATTCATTACTCAGTTCCAAAGCTGCTTTGGCATTTTTGGGGATTTGTTATAGCAGTGCCCTACTACTTAGTACCAGTTTTCTGCTTTCTCCTGTTTGGGATGCTGTAACAAAAGTTACCACAGACATCTGGTGAGGGCCCCCTTCTTGGTTCACAGATACCATCTTTGGGGTGTGTCTTCAGTGACAGAAAAGGCAAAGGAATTCTCTGTAATTGATTTTATAAGAGTACTAATCCCATTCGTAATGGTTCTGCCTTCATGATCTAATCATTCCCCACTAACACCATGTTCTAATGCTGTTACTTTGGGATTTAGGATTTAACATATGAATTTTGAGGTCACTCTTTTAGTCCATAGCATCCTTTAAGTATGAAATCCCTTGGGATTACTATATGAATTTAATTAAAATTTGTATTTTGTGAAAGTTATATGTGATGCTCACTCTGTTTAACTTGAAGGACCATCAAAATATAATTATATTTACTATGTATTGTTTTCTGAAAAAAAAAAGTCCTTCATTTGGAATCTAGTTAATTAAAATCTTCTGAAGCTCATGTCCTAATGTTGGAATACAGTTAAGTAGGCTGGATAAAATCATGTATTCTGAGGTTTAGATATATATTGATTCAAATCTGAGCTTACCTGCAAATTGCCTGGTAGTGTAACCTTTAGCAGCCTCTTTAAGGGCAAGTTTCCTCATCTATAAAATGGGGATAATTCTTAAAATGTTTTGAAGAATATAATGTGTTAAATATATGTAAATTACTCACTTGGCTTAGTGACTGGCATATTGTAAGTGCTCAATAAATAGTAATGCAAATCCCTATAATTTGACATTTTCTTCTTCAAGTTGTATATTTCACTAAAAAATTGTTGTGATCAGATAGTTTTGTTATTGCCAAGTCTTTATCTTTTTTGCTTTGTGATCACTTTCTCCATTTATTTGGATATTTTGTTACTCTTGGTCACAGTTTATAGCTTTTAGTGTACAGATCTTCCATATTTTTATCCTAAAATATTTCATTTGATGATCTTATTGAAATGAAATTTATGTCCTTTTTCTAATTTCTTGCTGCTGATATATAAAAATATAGTTGGTTTTTATGGTAAATTCACTTGTTAGTTCAGGTAATTGTTATATGTATTAGCATTTTCAATCTATACAGTCATGTCATCTTCAATTTACATTAATTATAGTTGTTATCTGTAGGAATTCTCTTTGGTAAAACTTTGAGTTTTAAACATTGAGTATTTTAATGTCATATCTTTAAGATATTTTGAATTAGTAGATATTTGAAGTACATAATGATTATATTTATCTTATGGAGTTGTTATATGTGCATAAACATCCTAATTCTTTCTTTTGTCCCCTACCTCTCCTCTCTGTCCCTTCCAACTCTTGGTCCTTTCCTACTTGCACACTCTATTTTCATTTTCTTCTTCAATCTTTTTCTGACCTCCTTTCCCTCCCTTCTTCTGGTTTGCTCTTGTGCATCTATATCTATATATGTATAATTTTTTCTCATATTAGAGAAGTCATGCAGTATTTCAGCTTGTGTGCCTGCCTTATTTCACTTAATATTGTGGTCTCAAGATGCATCCATTTACCTACGAATGCTTCAGTTTATCTTTCTTTATCTTTATGTGTCCACAGGGGAATGTTTATAGTCAGCAATTCCGTACTAGGAATTATATTTCTGACCCAAAACTAGTCTTGAAATGTAGAAAACAGTTAAGAAATGAGGCAGTGTCCTCCAGGGACTCTCTGGGGTCCAGTACTAGGGCACCATTCTTTTGTTTGAGTTTTTGTTGGGAGAAGCAAGAGGTGGCAGCTTGGTTCTTGCAGCTGATGGTGTGTTAAAGGCAGAGCACAGTACTTGCTCAGGTAACTTCTGTGTATGTGCCTTTGTGCTTGGTATTATGAAGACCACACCAGAATGTAAAAATTTTACGTGCTATGGAACATATGTTTAATTGGGAATAGTAGCATATTCACATAAATCAGTAATTAAAATGAAAGTACTATGTGGAAAGTACCAAAAAGACCCGTGGATGGTGTTAATTCATTAGAAAGCAAGAATTCCATAGAACAAACTGATCAGGAAAAGCATCATGCCACTTGAGCAAAGAAAACACGGACAGAGTTTTGATTGAAAGGGTAAGTGGGGCATTCTGGGAGGGAAGCAGTTTAAACAGATGGGCTCTTCAGGACTGTTCATGGGGCAGTTAGTGGAACACTCTGAACAAGCTTCATGTAGCTAACCTACGTAAAATAGCAAACACTGTGTAAGAGGAAGTGTCCTGGTACATCTGTACTTGAGCACTTCATAGTGGCGTAAGGACAGTATTCAATTTCTATAGTGACTCTTTAATAAATAGCCACTGAGTATGAAATGTGATAGTGAACAAAACAGAACTGACTCCTGCCTACACTTATCATATGGTAGGGCACAGAGAGCACATTAATCAAATAATCATACAGTCAAGTATAAAGTTTCACTCATAACAAATGCTTAAAGTATCTTGTGTTACTAGACTCTATAAAAGAAAATTTTGTGCTGGACATAGTGGTACAAGCTTATAATCCCAGCACTCAGGAGGCTCAGGCAGGGGGATTGCTATGAGTATGAGGCCAGATTGGGCTACACAGTGAGTTCATGTAGTTCAAGCCTGAACTGCAAAACAAGACCCTGTCTTGAAAAAAAAGGCGGGGGGGGGGGTTGCCCTTACTGAGATCAGGAGAGAGAGCAAGAGATCCTGAGAGAGCAACTTTTGGTCTGAGAATTAAGTGATGAGTATCGTTAAGAAAGGCTCCGAGTTGGGGATAAGGTAAGGGTTCAGGCAGAAGCACTTCATGTATCAGGAAGGAGCTTGTTAAGCTGGTAGGACTGAAGGGTCAGTGTAAGCCCTGTGGGTGAGGCTTGCCTGCTGTGACAGCAGGATGGCGTGGGCTCTATTAGGGAGTCCTGTATTTATACCAGAGGAGCTCTGAAGGGCTTTAAGTGGATGTATGTGTGTCACTCTGATTCCAATTGAGACTGGATTGAGGAGTAGTCAGATCAGCTGTAGGTGGAACAGTGAGGAAGTCACGCCTTTGTTTAAGCATGTCAAAGGAAGGGGCAACTGAAATTGAGAAAAGTAGACTTACTGAGAGGTATTGAGAAGTATAGTTGATAGGTCTTGGTGGCATATTGAATGTAGTGGGTTTCTCACTTGTGCTAACCGGATGCATGGTTATTCTATTCACTGATAAAAAAGAAACTAACAGATGATTACGAGATCTATTTTGGACATGTGTTCAAAGTGCCTTTAAGACACCTAACAGGAAGTGTACATAGTTGTGTTATGGGTCTAGAGTTCAGAACAGAACTCTAGACTGTAAGTAATGAACTTTTAGCCTTCACGGAAGTGTCCAGGGACCTTCATTGAACTGCATGTTGATGGTTACTTTAATTATAGATGAGTGTGAGATTGCTTAGGGGATACTACTGAATGAAAAGTAGAGTGGTTCAGGCATGGTACACTTACAGTCCCAGCGCTTTGGGAGGTTGAGGCAGGAAGATTGAAGATTGAAGTTGCCAGCCTGGGCAATTTAGCAACTTAGTGAGACCCTATCTCAAAATAAGAAAATTTTAAAAAAGGATTAAAAAGGGCCAGGGTTGTAGCTCAATGTGAAGGCCTCCTGTTCAACTCCCAGTACTGTCCCCCTGCCACTGCTCAAAGTCCTGGAAATTCCCACAGTGAGACAAGGGCCAATGGATGAAGATAAAGTTGCCAAGAACAATGAGAGGTTGTGTCTGTCTGACTAACAGAGGCTTTAAACTATAAGCATATTTGCAGTGTGCTTATTAGGAAGTCTTAAAGATAACTCTACAGTGTTGGGGGCTGAGGTAGTATCTTTGTGTTTCTCTTGGACCTCCCCACGTATTTGCACAATGTCGGCCACAGCAGGGTGTGATGATACCCTCACACAACCAGTCAGAGTCATTGGAGAAAAGTCTCTGGGTAAAACCTCTTTTATTTTATCCAGAGAGGAGGAGAGGGAGGGAGATGAAAAGAAAAGGAGGGGAGAGGGAGAGGGAGAGGGAGAGGGAGAGAATATGTCTCAGAAATTCCCCAGATGATTCTCTCTTAGGTCTTCTTGGCCACAACTAAGTCCTATATCCATCCTAGTTGTGAGGAGGTCTGGGAAAGTTTATGTGTTGGCAGATGACAAGGAAGAAGGTGTTGTTGATAGCATTTGAGTAGCAACAGTAGTGTCACCACAGATGAAAGAATGCATCCTAAAAGGCATGAAGGCTTTAAAAAGAGACTGACCAGCAGAATTGAATGTTGCTGAAAAGTTAAGAAAGATACAGACTGAAAAATGTCCATTGGATTGAATGACAAAGAGGTCAATGGTGACTAAAATGAGGCCAACTTCAGGGCCACAGTGGAGCTAGAGGCAGATTAGAGAAGATAGCAAATGGGCATCTAACTAGGATGAAAGTATCTTTCTTACTCGAGGGAACACAGGCACAGCCAGGGGCTTGTTCTTGTGTAGCTTCTAAAAGTTCCTCCACGAAGTGGACTAGATGATCAAATGGCAAGGTTCCCATTCTCATCCCAGCAGCGTGTCACCAGCTCTCTCTCCATCTGGAAGTGACATTGAGAATGAAGTCCCAGTTTCCTTCAGCAATAAGCTCACAGCGTAATGGTTGGTGCATAATGAATACTCAGTAAATATAAGCTTTTACTAGGATCTTATTTGGCTACTTTTCTTTCCCTATAAATTCTTGATTGCACCGACACAAGATTATAGTACTGAAATGGTTACTAAAGACTCTTTTAAATAGGTCTTTTATAAAAATGATGTGTGAAATATTCCTCCAGGATCTTGTAATAAAGCTTGATAAAGTCAAGGACTAATAAGAATTTGGCAAAGTATGAATAAAAGTGGATAAATAATTTTCAATTTATGGACTAGCGTGAAAAGTCATACTGAAGTAGTTAATTATATCTCAAAGGATGTCTTACATGGTATTTACATTTCATATACAAATCACATTTTCTTTCTTGCAGTGTATCATTGTCAGTTACTGGAATGCCTCATGAAATATAAACAAGAAGTTTGGAAAGTAAGTTTTGGGTCAAATTTAGGCCATGTATTTACATTACAGCTATTATCTGGGTCAAATTTATCAGTGTCTTATTATTTTTATGCGGCAAGACCTATGCTTTTTACTTAACATTTAGAGCAGAAACAAAACTTTAAGAACAGGGTGTTTTAGGGCTGGGAATGTATGAAGCCTTGGATTTCATCCCCACTTTTAAAAAAGGAATTGACTTTCTTGACAGATAAGTAATTAAATGTACCTTATTATTGGAATTAGGCAACTATATTGTGTCACAAGTATTTTTAGTTTGAAAAATTGCTTGAGAATCTGTCATCTTCCAAGTAGGAGATATTATTTGTTAAGAAATATGATTAGGAAAATATTTTTAATGCAGTATTTGGCATGCTGGTGTATGCTATTCTGAAATCTTTCTGTAACATAAATCTGATTAGAAATATAAAAAGATAGTATTTTTTAAACTCTTGGGGAATCATTTAAGAAGATAATGATATGCAATACTTAATTTCCTATCATCTTGTTTTGAAATTATGTATCATTTTTATTTTTTCTCTCTTTAAAATAAAAAAGGACAAACAAACACAGATACCAAAAATAATGTTTTCATGTGGTCTAATCTGTGTAGCATGCCTGTATGATGAGATTTCAGGGCAATTAGCCACCTGAGTCACTGCAAAGGAATTTTTACTAGTCTGGTAACATTGAATGACCAAGATTTATTTTGATTTGATGATGCTAAGTCAAAATATGCTTCCTGTTCCCTTTAGGATCTTTTGTATGTGATTGCCTATGGGCCTTCACAAGTGAAACCTCCAGCTGTGCAAATGCTTTTCCACTACTGGCCCAATTTAAAACCTCCTGGGGCAATAAGCGAGTACAGGGGGTTGCAGTACACAGGTAAGAAGAGAAGAGTCCTGTGATGGCCCCGCCGTATTTCTCCTGTGCCACTTTTGCCCCATCTTCCTTTAAAAATAAATATTGCTGGATTATATTTACTTTTCCTTGGGACATTGTCATAAATGCTCTCTGAAACTAGGCAGTTTAAAAATAAATTAGCTAGCCAAGTGTGGTGGTCCTAGCTACAAAGCTGAGGCCTGAGGTTCACTTGAACCAAGTTTGGGTCCAGCTGGCCCACAAAAAGAGACTCTAGCTCTGTAAAAAATAATGAACTAAAATCATTTTCAGAAGTGTCTATGATACCATGGCAGATTGCCTAAGTCCCAGTTCTGTTTGCTATATAACTGGCCTGTGATCCTAATTATTGCTAAGATAAATCTCTACCAAAGCATGAGCTATAAGGTTAATGTGAATTTGTTCATCATTCAGCAAAAAGCCTAATTGGCTAATTCTGCTTTGATAAGAAGGGTTCCATCATTTTCATTGTTATCAGTTTATACATTAAATAAAATTAAATGACCCTGATAACCTTATTGTTCAGGAAGAGTTAAAGACTGATGAATCTTAGTATAGTTAACCATGAAAAATAAACATTAATTTTAAATGTAATGACAGATACCTACCAAAAACTTTGCAAAACCAACCAACCAACAAACCAACCCCATCCACTCCAGGTTCTAGGCTGCTGTTTATGTATTACAAAAATCAAAGAAAAAATCTTATGGGTAGTGGAATTCTTAATGCTTCGACTCCCTCAACATACTGTATACAGTTTTTTCTGAAAATGAGAGGGATATTTGTGCAAGTTAGCCTTTAATCAACTCATTGCCAATATTCATGTTTGGAGAATATACTTGCTGATATCACTCATCTTTATGAAGGTAATTTGAGGTGGTTCTAAGGGGACTTAATTTATTTCAGGTGTTTGATTTATATTTCTGATGAAAGATTTAAAGCCAGCTGTTACAGATATTCATACCTATTGTTTGAGTTTTCATGACTCTTGGTGGGGTTATTCTACCTAGAATAGTAAGTGGTGACAATATTAATGACACAATGAAAGTAAGCGTAAGTAAATTCTTTAAAGTTAGAAATTGATATAATTGTATTTCATATCACTAATAGTAGCAAAATTTTCAGAGTTGCTAAGTGAATAATTTGAAAATCAGCAAAAAGATTGGACACAATGTAAAAAAACATGACAACACTGAAATAAAGATGATCACTTTCTCATTGGATCCCTGAAATCAGTGTGTGTGTGTGTGTGTGTGTGTGTGTGTGATGTTCAAATGGGTAATCCATATCAAATTAGATTTATTTACTTGATAACTATTAATGAGTAGCTGCTATGTGACAGGTACTGTACTTCTTGTTGAGGATACAATAGCTAACACAAAGCCAGATCATTGTTCTGGGCACTGGGAATATGAAAATTGGTTCATTTTGTTCAACAAATATTTATGAGGTTTTACTATTAGCCAGGTATTATTCTGAGCACTGAAGTGGTGAATAAAACAGATGAGATCGTTAACGTCTTGGAACTTATATTCTAGCTGTGGGGAAAATGTCCAGACATGCCTTGCAGTGTAACAAATGCTAAAGCAGAGCAAATACAGAGAGCTGTAGGAACACACAGAAGAGTCTCCAGACTCACTCTGATGGTAGGCAAGTTTGAGGAGTACTATTTCTTAAAGAAGATTCTTGAATGAGAGACATTTGAGCAGATACTTAAAGTACTGACACATACTCAGTGGGTGTCAGAGGGAACCGAGTCATGAGTGGATTAAATGTGGATTGGAAACAGAAAGAGCTACATGAGTTTAGATGTGGAGGCAAAAGATAGCTTGATGGTATTTACGATGCAGAAAAAGTCAAATATAGCCAGATGGTGGTGTGAGAAGAATAGCCACAGCTAAGCAGAAAGACTGGTAGGGCCTGTGGTAGGGTTTGGATCTACCAGCAAGGAAAACCGAAATATAAGCGGAGAAAATACTTGATTAAAATTTGCCTATTCAGAGGATACCAGAAAGCCATCATGCCTCCAGGAAGGGCCACCTAAAGCTCTGTTTAATAAAATAGCTTAGCCTATGCCTACCAAGATCAGAGTAACTCTTTAATCTTCTCTTGGGCTCTTTGGCCTACATGTGACTAAGGGCATTCATTCTTCAGTCCATCTTTGCAGTCATACATCCACGCTTCCTTTTGTTTCTCGGTGTGTTAAGTACCTGTCGGGCATTGTTCTGGGCACTGGGAAAGCAGCTCTCTTAGACTTCCCATTCTAGAAGACAATGGCATTTTATGTAGGAAGTGAAGGGTCACTGAAAAACAGCATTCTGGTCTGTATATTGCTATTTATCCAGCACTAGCTACTTGTCCAACATTGTTCTAGCTGGTTATTATCTGAATTTTTAGTTTTAAAAATATCTTTTATTGTCTTTTTTTAGTGTTTTAGTTGAACACAATTTATGGAACAAGCACTGTAATAGGATTTACAGATATTTTTTCAATTAATCTACACAAAAATTTTGAACAATTTTCTCATTTCAGTTTTACAGATGATGAGTGGGACACAGAGTTTAAAGAACATACCTACATTCACAGATAATGAGGGCTACAGCTTGAATTTGAAATACGTATTTTTCTACTCTGTGATGTCCCTTTTGTCAATTCAGTGCTTTAATTAAATTTTAGCTGGAGCATTAGAATCTTTCCACAGCGTGTGCTTCAATGAAGGGCATTTTCAGTAGTTAGGTAGTACTGCAGTCCCAAATAACTTTGATAATAAAGTTATATAGAGACAGGATTTTATGGGCTTGGAAGTTCAAAGATGAAGTTTTCTCAGGAATCAGAAACTTTCGTGTACTTTCCAAAGTTATTTCCTTTTAAAAAACACATTTTTTTTTTACAAAAGAGAAATTTATTTATGTATGGACAAAAAATAAATGACTGCTCAGAAACAATCACTGTTAAATGTTTTGATATATTTTTCACTGATTTTTTGATACATATTTTAAAGATAACATTGTACATAATTATACAAGGTTCTGCCAAACTTTTATTATAAAATTCCAAGTGCAGAAATATTTAAGGAATAATCCTATAAACACATATAACTTTAATAATTGTTATTAATTCACCATACTAGCTTTGTTACTGATTCATTGTAATTTTAACTATATTTATGTTTATAAATTATATAATACTTTTATTTGTTTAGGGTTTTTTTGGTCTTTGTTTTTGAGACAGGATCTCGCTGTGCAGTTCAGGCCTTGAGCTCACTTTGTAGCCCAGGCTGGACTCGAACTCGCAACGATCCTCCTGCCTCAGCCTCCAGAGTGCTAGGATTACAGATGTGCGCCACCAAGCGCAGCTATATAATACTTTTAAAATACTGTTAATACAGGAATATTTACAGCTCAGAAGACCATCAAATAATGAGGATTTTTTTTTTTTTTTTGGGTATGGGGATCAAACTCAGGACCTTGAGCTTGCCAGGCGGGTGCATGTGCCTGAGCTATATTCCCAGCCAAATAATGAGAATTTTGATGATCTATAGTGTTTGCTTTCTTTTCGTTTATCACTGTGTATCAACACCTACTCCAGAGAAACAAGGATGGGGGAAAGGAGAAAAGAAAGAAGGGAAAAAATATTTATAAATATATTTTATGAAATATAAATATATATATATTTATAAAATATATTTATATTATATATATTTATAATATATAAATATATATTAGTTAATATAGTTATACTTGTGCCTATATCATTTGATCAATTTTTCATGCCTATATCTTGCAAGATAAGCAGCTACTTTGAAGATAACAATATGCAATGTATTAACCATTGTTACTCTCCTACAATCTTGTTTTGAAATTTTGTACCATTGTTTTTTTCCTTTAAAATAAAAAAGAAAAAAATGTAATTCTCAAAGACATAAAATTGGAGTCTCATATTTTTTGTGTGATTCCTACATGTGTACATATATTTAAAATAGGTTTTCTCCTGTTAAAAAGAATGCAAAAAATTACAAGAAGTTCCTTAAAAATGAAAAGAGCAATTATGCTGTGCTAGGTAGCTCTGATTCTGTAGGAAAGAAAGAAATCATTTAGTAATTTTCTTATAACTATGTCCCAATTAGTAAATTAGGTTTTGTAGCAGAGACCACCATCAGTTATTGCTTAGCTTTGATTTGAATTATGGATCAAATCATGTAAGATACACATTTCTAACAGACTTTTGCAAAAGTAATTAAGAGAATAACTAAAGATAGCACAAGATTAAACTTGACCTAGGCCATATTATGTAATACAGGCTAACCTCACATTAGTATGGGTGGATTCTTGAATTGTATATAAGAAGATCTGTTGTCATTTTCTGTCATAATTTCCCCATTATTCCTTTCTTAGCTTTTTATTAACTTGATTTTATACTTACATCATAAAAATATTAAAAAATTTTATTGGTGTCTTGTATATATGCAGAAAAATACACAAGTTGTATGTGTACATGGAGTACCTCCTGTCCTGTGGTTCCTCTCAAGTGATTACCTCTTCCTTTCCTGTATCACAGATTAATATTGCCTGCTTTTGAATAATATAGAAATTGAAGTAAACATTACTTATTTGTGTGTGTTTGTGTTTGGTCCACAATGTTGAGGTTAATTGTACTTGACGAATTGTTTTTTGTTTTTTTGAGACAAGGTCTCCTATATAGTTCGGGCTGGCCTTGAGTTTACTTTGTAGCCCAGGCTGGTCTCGAACTTGCAACAATCCTTCTGCCTCAGCCTCCCAAGTGCTGGGATTATAGGCATGTGCCCCCATGCCCGATTCTTAATGAATTTTTATTGCTGTATGTACTCACTTTTTTTTTTTTTTTTGGCGGTACTGGGGATCGAACTCAGGACCCTGCGCTTGCTAGGCAGATGCTTATTCCACTGAGCTATATCCCCAGCCCCCTGCTGTATGTACTCTAGCAAGTGAAAGTACCATAGTTTACCTGTCTTTTCTACTATTAGTGGACATTGGATTGTTGCTACTTTTTGGCTATTACACATAAGGACATTCTTCTATATGTCTTTTGGTGCAAAAATGCACACATTTTTGTTACGTATATGCTTAGAATGGAATTATTGGATTAGACGATGTACATATGTCTTTAATAAATAATGGCAAACAGCTTCCCAAAGTACTTACATGAATTTGTACTCTCATTAGCAGTACATAAGAGTTCTTTTTCGCCTTATATTTGATGTTTTGGGCCATACTCTTTTGTTAAAGATAGTTTTAAACTTTAGCTATTTTTGCAATTTGTTCAAATAACTTATTGCAATTGTAATTTGTTTTTCCTCCATTAAAAATGAAATTGAAAACTTTTTCATGTTTATTAGTCATTTGGATAACCTTTTTATATAGTCTTTGTCAGCTGTGTATGTTACAAGTGCTTTTTTATTTTTAATTTCAATGATGTCTTTCATTAACTGAAGTTCTTCTTTGAATGTAATCAAATTAACATTAAAATTTTTTTTGTTCTTTTTATATTCTGAGAAAATATTTCCCTAACCCAAAACTATGATGATAATTTCTGTCATATCATCAAAATATGATGATTATTTTATTCTGTAATCTTTGCCTTTTACCTTTTAGTTGTATCTGACATTAATGTTTCTGTAGAGCATGAGGTAATATTCCTTTTTTTCCTCTTATGGATAGCCAATTGACATAATTTATTGAAAATATTGTCCTTTCCTTACTGTACATAGGTGCCACTTTTGGCATAAATCAATGTCTAAAGGTAGTTCTATCTCCGGTTTCTTTATTTAGTTCAATTGTTTTATTTTCATTTTGACAATTGTCTTAGTTACCATAGTTTGAAAAGGAAATTTGATATCCAGCAGTGCAAGTCCTCCCACCTTATGTTGTTTCATTTCTTCACTGCCTTTTTCTCTCTGTTGTTTCTCCTTCTCTTTCTTTTCCTTCTCTTCCCTGAAGAATACCCAGCCTAATCCAGGTCTTTACCAGGTTAAAGAGTTTGTCAAGTTAACATAACACAAACTCCGAAACTGCTGAGATTTTGATTGGGATTGCCGTATATTGGGATAATCTTGGTCAATTTGGGGAACTAATAATAATATTAAATCTTGAAATTTATTAACTGATATGTCTTTTCATTTATTCATGCTTTCTTGTACCTTCCTGTATTGTTAATTTATAGTTTCCTCTGTGGATGTCTTGCATACCTCTCATGTACTTATTCCTAAGTGTTTGTTTTTGATGTTATTGTCAATGATAGCTTTTTTAAAAATTATATTTTACAGCCTTTTGTTGCTAGTATATAGACATGTAATTAATTTACACTTGATCTTAGCCAAAATGCTGAGAAGTGATAACGTGTAATTAATTTTAGTGTATCAATTTTGTATCTTTACTAAGTCACTTTTAAACTCTAATAATTTATTGTGGTAAATTTGTTAAAAATTCTTTTGATGTGTGCAACTATATTATTGTTGAACAATAGAAATATAATGCTACCTTTTAATCCATAAGGATTTTAAGTCTTCTTAAATTATCATACTGGTTAAAACTTCTTACGCTGTGTTGGCCTCTAAGTTCCTTCATGATTTCTTCTTTGACTCATGGATCATTTGCAAGGATGATTTATATCTTGTTTCTTCTGTGATCATGTAACATACTTAGCATTATTTTACACACTGACATTTTTAACACTTTCTTTAAACGCTGAGCTTTTTTTGTAAATATTTCTATGTACTTAAAAACTTGTATTTGGCAGGTGTTTGAACAGTGTTCTATATTTGTCAATTCAATCAAATTTGTCAATTGTGTAGCTCAAATGTTTTATGCTGTTATTTCACTTTTGTTAATTTTGTAGCAGTTTAAAGAGCATAGTCTTGAAATACTTTATTATGATTGTGAGTTTGTCTAATTCTTCATAATTCTATTAATATTTGTGGTTTATATTTTGAGATGAGATTATTAGGTGCATATAAATTTAGAGTGTAATATCTTCATGGTGAATTGAAACTTTTACCTTTTTGAAATATATATTTTTATATTTCATAATTTTGGGGTTAAAATCTATTTTGTCTTAAACCACTTTAGCTATACTTGGTTTTACAAGTATTTCTATTTTATAACATTTTCTATCATTTTATTTTCAATGTCATATTTGTATATTTCAAACGTCTTATAAGCAGCATATAATTCACATTAAACTTAACACAAACATATTTGTCTTTTGGTTGGAGTATTTAGCTCATATATATGTAATATAATTACTGGTGTATCTGGTTCTAAATTCAGTTTTTCTCTTGTTTTATTTTTTAACTACTCCTACCTTTTCTATTTTTTCTTACCTTTTTGGCTCTCTTGAGCCCATAAAATATATTTAAACATCCCGTGACCTAAGCTTTGTCTTGATGAGTTAGTCTTTTATTATTCTTTTGATCATTGCTCTAGAGATTATATTATGCATTCTTGACCAATCAGTGTCCAGCATAAAATAGTAACTTCAACCCTTTCCTGTAAAATGATAATTTTTAACTTTTTTCTTTCTCCTGACTCCCATGACGTATGTGTATATTTATATTTTTACACAGACATATTTTCACAAAACATTATTTTCTATTCAGTCAATATTAAGTAGATTTTCTTCTCTCCCCTTTCCCTCCTCTTTCCCTCCCTCTCCCTCCATACTTTTATATTTTTGTGAGTTAGTTTTTGCTTTTATGTCTTAAAGATATTTTATATAATTTTAGACTAGCAGTCATTTTATTTCTATACTTTGAGGATAGTTTTTGTATTTTTCTTTTTTGGGGGGTTTTGGGAATCAAACTCATGACATCACATTTGCCAGGCAGGCGCTGTGCCATTGAGGTATATCCTCTGCCCTTGAATTTTTCGTCCTTGTTGTTTCTACTATCAGTTGCCGGTTACTGCTCTTTGAAGGTAAATGGTTGCCCTTTTCTTTTGCTTTTAAAGTTTTCCTTTTCCTTTTGATTTTTTTGGGCAGCTTGACTATGGCATATGTAGTTATAATATTATTTTTACTTGTCTTTTTAGAGGTAATATGATCTGAGACTTGATTTTTTTTGTCAGTTTTAGAAGATTGTCAGGCATTATCTCTTAGTGAAAATAAAATGCTTAATAAACAAAGTAATAGTACTTTCTTAAGGTGTACATTGGATACAGTAAGATATACAAGTGAGATAATAGAATGTTTTTATCACCTCCGAAAATAATGGTATGCCTCTTTTAACCTGCACATCCCTCTTCTACCCTTAGTCAACCATTTATCTTGTTAATATGTAATTCACATATTTATTTAATTCAGATACACTTATAAATGGAAATCAAACATTTTTTGTGTGTGTGTTTGCATGTCTGACCTCCATCAACCTGCAACTAAGAGGAATCTATTTTAAGGATATAAGTTCTTTGTATTGCTAAGTCAGTTGTCTTAGCTACCCTCCCAACTCTAGAACAAAATACCAGACACCCAGACTTTATTTATTTATTTTATTTTATTTTATTTTATTTTAAAGAGAATAAAAAAATAACAAAATAACAACAACATAGACAGGAACAAAACAGCCCAAAAACTATAAAAATGATACCAGGTTTCAAAACAAAATGATAGGAATTAACAGTGGTTGTTGTATTACGTATTATTATCTTCAGTGAAGTTGCTCAGATTATCAGGTGTAAGAATGCAAGATTGATCAAACCATTAAAGCAAATAAAAAATAATTTAAGAAAATTAGAAACGATACAGAGCCTTAATGAACAAGATAGTAGGAATTCAACAATGGTTGTTATATTGCATATTGTTGTCTTCAAATTAGTTGTTCAGATTACCAGATATAAGCATGCAAAATTGGTCAAAAATTTAAGCATTAACTCTTCCTTTCAATAAACCAATAGACATCAGCAGTACAATTATCCCAGCCATCCATATATATTTTTCCCTTCCTTCTTTCTTTCCTTCTTCTTTTTTTCCCTTTTCCTCATCCCAGTTGTCCCTTCCCTTTGAGCAATGTCTTTCCCTTTCATAATACCTATTGTATCTTTTAGGTTTTACTTACTCTTTGAGGTTCTTACACTAGGGAGATGTTGTTTACACATGTGGTCTGGTTTATTTCACTTATGAGTATGGCTTTTAGTTGCACCCATTTGTGTCACTGCTTATTCGCTTTTTCGTGTCTGTTAAAATTTGTCTTAGATAGTTGGGTGCTCCCATATTTGATGCATAGATATTTATGATTTATATTTATTTATCTCTTCCTCTTCCAGTTTTCTCTTAACAAGTATGTAGTGACCTTCTTTATCTCTTTTTAGTCATTCTTTGGACACCCAGAATTTAAAGGATGAGATGTTTATTTCGGATCATGTTTTCAGTCCATGGTCGCTTGGCTCCAGGACAGCAACAAGATGGCAGAGAGGCTTGGTGGAGGAAAAGGCACTCACCCTGTGGCAGCCAGAAAGCAGAGAGAGAAGGGAGCCAGGGACAAGGGTATTCCTCCAGGTCATGTCCCAGGGATGCACACTGAACCAGGTCTCACTCCTTAAGGCGCATTTAGCTACCCCATGATCCAGTCACCTTCTATACCATGACAATTTGGGGGGTATTTTTAGATCTAAACCATAAGTATTCTACTGAGTGAATGTGCCACAGTTTGTTTATCAGCTCTACTATTTATATATGTTTGGATTGTTTCCAGTTTTTGTTTCTGGCCAGTATACTTACAGTAATACTGCTATGAAAATCTCATACAAGTCTTTTGTGGAAATGTCTGTTTACTTCTTTTGGACATATACTTAGAAGTGGAACTCCTAGATCATAGAGTTTATAAGAAATTTGTAAACTCTTCTCTAAAGAATTTTTACTATTTTATATTTCATCCAATAATATAGAGCTTTGATTGCTCTATACTCTCTCATCAATTGCCAGTATTTATGATTGTAGCTACCCTGATGGGTGTATATTTCATTGTGGTTTTAATTACATTTCCCTAATAATGATGTTGAGCACATTTTCATGTTCTTGATCATTCAGATATCTTAATTTTGAAGTGCCTTATAAAGTCTTTTACCACTCTTAATTGTTTTTTAAAATTATTGGTAGTCGTTCTTTAGGTAGCCCGGTATTAGTCATCGGTAAGATTTGTATATTGTAAACATTTTCCTCCAGGTGAAGCTTGCTGTTTTACCTTCCCAACAATGTCTTTTGATGAGCATGCACTTATAATTTTGATAAACTAAAATATACTATTTTGTCTTTTATGGTTAGTGCTTTCCTTGTCCAATATAGAAATCCTTTGCATTTTCTGAAGTTGTAAAGATACTCTTCTTTTAGATGCTATACTGTTTTATCTTCCATATTAGGCCTGTGATCTGCCTTTTTTTTTTAAGTGGGTATGATTCATTTTCATTTATTTCCCTATAGACTGTTTTAACATCCTTTGTTGAAAAAAATTATTCTTTGCCATTTGACTTGTACTGGCCTCTTAGTTGTTTATCTGTAGGCATATTTCTGGACTTGTATTGGCCTCTTAGTTGTTCATCTGTAGGCATCTTTCTGGACTCTTTCTGTTCCATTAATTTGTGTTTTTATACAGAAATAAAGTGTCTTAAATACTTCCATTTTATAATCTTGAAATCGGAGAATTCAAGTCTTTAACTTGGTTCTTTTTCTTTGATCATCTTGGATGTTTTATGTTCTTCACTTAAATTTTAGTATCAGATTTCAATTTCTGCCAAAAATGACCTTCCTGAGACTTTGATCTGGATTTTTAACTCTATGATTCCCTTTGGAAAACACAGATATTTTAGCACTATTTTTAGTGCATCAGTGCAGTATATTTCTCCCTTACTTAGATATTCTGAGTTTTCTCAGTCATGTTTTATCCTTTTCAATATAGAGCTTTTGCATTTCTTTTGTTAGATTAAGTTCTAGATGTTTGATTTTTTGATGCTATTATAGATACATTATTTTAAAGTTTAATTTCCACTTTACTACTAGCATAAAGAAATTGAATTAATTTTTACATATTCCCATTATTTTGTTAAATTCAGTGATTAGTTCTAGTAATATAGTGATTATTGATTTTGATTATTTTTTTTTTTTTTTTTTTTTTTGGTCTTTTTGAGACTGAGTCTCGCTATGCAGTTCAGGTTGGTCTTGGGCTCACTTTGTAGCCCAGGCTAGTCTCGAACTCACAATGGTCGTCCCGCTTCAGACTCCTGAGTTCTGGGATTACAGGCGTGTGCTACCAATATTTCTAAGTATGAATATCTTTTCCTTGATTTTCCTATACTGTGAAGACACTTTTAATCTGCAAATTTAGGTCCTTTAAATTTTTTCATAGGTTTTCTTGTTAATGATGTGTTAAATTACTGCTTTTGTTCCAGTTGTTTGGTGTGTTTATCAGGAATACTTATAATTTTTAGGTCAGATTTTGCGTGTTCTTTAGAAACTATAAGCACCATTCTTACATATTTATCTTTTTCTTTGTAATCGAAGCATCTCAGGTTGGCTTACATGTAACTTATTAGATTTTCATTCAAAAAATGAGCTCTGTTATTTATTGCTTTCAGTGAGCATTTCTAATTTTGCTATTTTATTTTAGCTTGCTTAAACTTATTATGTATCATACCCAAATCCAGTTTTCATCCATTCTGTTATCTTTCCATATGACTGTTAGTTTTTATCACTTTCTGTTCCTGTTTTTGTTGTTGTTGGTGGTGGGTTTTACATTCTTTTATCTTTTTTTTGAGACAAGGTCTCACTTTGTATTTCAGCCTAGCCTTGAACTCATGGCTATCTCCTTTGCTCAGCCTCCTGAGGGCTGTGATTACAGGTGTGTGCCACCATGTCTGACTCTAGTCCTATTTTTATGAAAGCTATGTGGTCTTGGATCATATTGTAGATCTCTTGTACTTTCCTAAAATGTGTTGATTTGTAGATCATTTTCAAATGTGTCTCTTTTCAGTCTGCAGTATGATGTTTTTTTCTTTGGAATCTTTTTTTTAGTTAATCTTTCATTCTTTCCCTTTCAAAGTAAATTGTATTGTGGTATGATTTTTATGCAATGAAATAACCCATGTTAAGCATAGAGTTTGAATACTCTTTGTAGAAGTATGCATTAAAGTAACCAGTTCTATAATTAAAATACAGGATATTTCCATCATTCCACAAAGCTTTCTTGTTCTAACAGTTCCCATTCCCTATCATAAATTGTTGATCTTCTTTTTGTCATTATAGTTTAGTTATTCTGTTCTAGAATTTCATATTAACGTACTCACACTGGAGTATTTTATCTTTATTTTTGTGTGTTTTATTTAGTATAATATTTCCTTGATTTATTGACATTTGTGCATTAGTATTTCATTCCTAACTGTATGGTATTCCATTATATGAATTCCACTGTATCAGTATCTCATAATTAATTATTCCCTTTATCCTGAGGTTTTTGGCTACTGTAACTAAAGCTATAAAAGTTTTTTTTATAGATACACATTTATTTTTCTTTTTTTTATTTAAAAAAATAGGGCTGGGGATATAGCTCAGTGGAATAAGCACTTGCCTAGCAAGCGCAGGGTCTTGAGTTCGATCCCCAGTACCACCAAAAAAAAAAATAAATAAATAAATAAAAGTACAAAAACATATTGACAGACACCAATTAGCATAAAAAATAGTATAATCACAACTAATCTATAGACAAGGTCATATGGTCTCAACAGTGGTTATTGCTTTATCCATTGATATCTTCGAAGTGTAAATATATAAGCCCATATACAGACATGCAAATTCAGTCAGACAATTAATCCTCTCAACAACAGAAAAAACACAAAAACCAAAAATCCAAAGACAAAAAACAAAACAGGCAAACAACAACAACAGCAACAACAACAACAACAAAAAACCAATAGTTGCTGCTTTACATATTGATTTCTTCAAAGTGTGTGTTCAGGATAACACATACAGACATACAACGTTGATCAAATAATCCGTCATCGATTATTGCTTAGCATTAAGTGATATAATACAATAGTAGAACCATGTTAGCCCTCCTGCATATATGTATATTCATATATATTCCTATATACCTACATACATTTTTGTCTTTTTCTTTTCTCCTTTCCTTCGTCCCATCTGTTCTTTGTTTTTCAACAGATTTCCTTCATGTCTCTTAGTTTATATTCCCACCCTCGGGTTCTTACACCAGTGATACAATACGTTGCCTGCGCATGTATCGCTGATTTATTTCACTTATGAGTATGGACTCCAGTTTTGTCCACTTGCCTACAAAGTCTCCAAAACTGTCTTTCTTTACAGCTGAATAATATTCCATTATATAAAAATGCCACAATTTTTTAATCCAGTCTTTTGTGGATGGGCACTTGGGTTGCTTCCACATTTTAGCTATTACAAATTGTGCTGCTATAAACATGGGTGCACATATATCAGAGTGATATGATGTTTTCAGATCTTCTGGGAAAATACCCAGAAGAGGAATAGCTGGTTTGAATGGA